>PVIR01018797.1:0-32906 GCA_004026965.1 Petromus typicus | reverse complement strand
CTGGGTGTGGAGACCCACACCCAGCAGCAACCAGTACCACATACCACAGTGCCGGGCGTGGTGGCTCACGCCTGTAATCCCAGCACTCGGGAGGCAGAGGCAGGAGGATTGTGATGTGAGTTGGAGGCTGAGCTCAGGGCCAGCCTGAACCACAAAGCGAGATCCTGTCTCAAAAAACCTAAAAAAAAAAAAAAAAAAAAAAAAAAAATTATTGGGAAAGTACAAAAGAGGCTGTTTGGGAGCCAGGGAATCAGGGACTTAGCTCAGTGGTTCCAGCACCTACCTTGTAATCGCAAGGGTCTGGGTTTGATCAAGGGTAACCACATTTAACCATTCTGGGGTGTGGAGACTCATGTCCAGCAGTAATTAGTACCACATACCACAGTGCCGAGCGTGTTGACTCACGCCTGTAATCCCAGCACTCAGGAGGCAGAGGCAGGAGGATTGTTGTGATGTGAACTTGAGGCTGAGCGCAGGGCCAGCCTGAACTACAAAGCAAGATCCTGTCTCCAAAAAAAAAGAGGCTGTTCGGTCTGTAGAGTAACTCATGGAACATCAAACTGCTGAAATGTGACACTTTCATGCACTTATAACTTTCTCAATCCTAATAAAATTATATTATATATTAATTATTTCTCAAATTATATTATATCCTAATATAAGTACATTGATTATATTAACAATAAACTTCTGTGTTTTTAACTAAAGGTTTAACAAAACTTTCCTCAGCCCAGTTTTAAAATTCTTACATTCCAGGCCCATTAAACATTATCATCAAGTTTAGGAGATTCTGTTTTTGTTTTTTAATTCAAATCTTTATTGGTTACTGCTAAATTCTACAAAACTTGTAGAGATTCTATATTTTTGAGGCCTACAGTGTTGTCCAAAAGAATTTAATGGGCTTCATATCCACTTACTAAACACTGAAGTCTAGAAGTTTATATTCCAAAGACTACTTGATTTTGTAAAAAGTTTTTGTACACCTTTTTAGCAAAACATTTTCTTTAATAATATTGATGGTTTTCTATGTTTTATCTTAACATGTTTCAAAGGAGCTTGATTATGAAACATACTATTTTTAAATTATCATTCCTCTTCCCAGAGTGATCACAGCATGTTTTGCTTCTTGTTGCTTTAAAAGGCTTATTTTAAATTGTTCTGCACAACAATGAATGTGAAGGAAAATGCCAAAATACAAAAACTCCACTTCTTGCTGAAATTTGACATTTCCCACTAGTTAAGTAATATAAACATGTTCCACCTAAATGTGCAGTATTTTAATAGCATCATTTTCACATTTAATTATTGTCACATTTCTTCTTCATTTAGGGAGACGTCTGGTGAACACCCGTGGGATCTAAAGAAAAAGTAAGATTTAAAACATGCCGGGGTTTTTTGCCTGACTTTCAAATGTTCTTTGTTTTATTATGAAACAATGTGTCTTTACTATTGTAGGCTATAGCTTCTTTTGAAAGTGTTAGCAGTTTTAATATGGGGCATGAGAAGTAAAAATAAATTTTTGGTAATTTTAGATTATTTAAGTCTTTTTGGAATAGCCTGCATCAGTTTTCTGTATATAGTAGGTGAATTCCAAGACTGTATTAGAGATGGGGAAAATTTCAAGACCTAGGTGATAGGTAAATTTCTGTTGTTGAAAGAATGTATCTGTAGATGATCTTTTATATGGTCATTTTTTGCAAAATATATCATACCTTGACGTAGTTGTCTATTTTTCTATCTACTTTACCAAAGGGATAAGTCAATGCATGTTAAGCTATTGCCTTAAATCTGCCCCATGAGTAACTATTAATTTATTAGCACTAGAGCTTCAACAACTTGAGATCTATCTAGTACTAGCATGAGATGTGTTCGTAAGAGGACAATTTGGTGAAAATCTTCAGTGAATGAAGTAGGAGTGAGAAAAGGTATTTGTCAGAAGGAAAGCAAATAAATAAGGAGAAAGGAAGAAGAATTAGAAGGAAGATGGCAACTCTCTGTAAGAATAAACAAATGATGTAAGCAAATAGGTGATATCTTGGAAAAGACAATGAGAACATGTAGAAGAAATGGAATACAGGGAGAAAACTTAAATGTAGAGACCAGAGCTTAGAACCTAAGAAGGAATGTCGTCAGGATATGCAATAGTTTTCACATGAGAGTAAAGGAGGAAAAATAAGCAAGTAGTAAAACATAGTAAAGGGAAAAATTTTCATTTTTAATTTCTGCCAGTTAGCTTATTTGACAATTTTGTTCATTGAAACTAGGATGTGAAAAATTTAAAAATAGAAACATTGAATATTTCATTTTATAGAAGAAACTAATTCTAGTCGTTATGTAATTATTTGACATTTCTGAGACTGCTGCTTTCTGCTCAATTTAAGTCATATTTAAATGATGAAAATGTTTCTTGATCTATTCCAAGTTGTCTTGCTAATGTTCTAAATTTTCTATACTCATGAAATCACTTGACTTGTAAAACTGTTAAAATTATGCACATGGAGAGGTGAATAAGTTATTAAAATGTGATTCTAATCTGTGGAAAGCATATGTTAAACAATTCAAATTTATAGTTAGAACATTTTCAAGTCACTCCCACATTCAGAAACATAAAAGCCCTAGAATTATCCTGTAGTTATCCTGTAATTGCTACTTGCTGGCAAAGGAAAGGTTAACTGCAGTACATACGTCAATTGTAATGTGCAGATTTACCAAAGAACCTGGAACATTGAGTTTTTCTATCCTGAAGTACAAGCCATAGAGTCACAAGGGTCACCGCCATAGCACTGACACACAGATACCAATACGCAGAACTTCCTGCATGGTGGTATGGTTTGGCTGCTGCTCGGGTTTATTGGTTATAGTGACTATAATGTGTCATTCATTTATTGGTGAAACAAAAGGCATCTTATTAATAGTTGAAATGAGTTCTGGGAAATTTTTTGGTTATTTATGAGGCATTGTGGACAAACCTGTTCCTATTAGTCTACCTTGTTTCATAAACACAGAGCAGAGTCCAATGGGAACAGAGGGAAAATCTCCCATTGATGTTAAATCCTAAATACGAGTGGCATTTGGCACCATGTCTACCAGTGACCTACCTATGTTTTCATGTGTAAGTGAACTTCATCTTACCTACCAACCAAACAAATGTGGCACATGAGCCAACTGTCAGTCTAAAGTATCAGCTCTACACTACTAACTGGCGGAACTTGGGGTGTTGGGTCTCAGTTGCTCCCAGCTCCAGACTATAGTCCCAAGAGCAACATGATGTCTGTGCAGGAAATGCGGCAGCTGTTTGTAGATCACTGTATCTGAAGGGCTGGGGAACATCCCTCAGCCTCAGAACAGTCTCCACCAACTGCTGCTGCCTTACACTTTTCTGTAGAATGAAACTAAGACTGACTCTCCCACATCACTCTGTTCAGCTAGGTGACTGTATACACATTCTCTCTTGTCATCCACCAAGGGATCATACAAGGAATATCTGATTGTTCTCGATTTCCAGAGTTTAGAAACACGATCGAGATGACTCCAATGAGCTGGTATTTGAAACCTGTACTCTTGGCGCAGCTCATGTACATTATGAATGTACTTTATTAACTTTCTTAAAGAAATGTACTGTTTTCAATACAAATATTTAAGGGGGAGTCACTACAGTGATTCTTGCCCACACTAGGGTAGGGTAAGTGTTTAATGGACATGATGCATCTCTAAAGAAAAGCAACGTACTGGTATTTCCCCGTACAACAGCTGTGGGGGCTCAGAGTGAAGTATCTCAGAGCTGTGATGTGAAGCAGGCCGATAGGAAAGCACTGGGAAGTAATTGCAAGAAAGTCCAACAACCCTTTCCTCCTCAGCCAGTCAACAGCTGATAGATACTTTGAGACTTCCTGCATGTGCCTTGAGGGTTCAACTCTTACATTCCTCTGAGAGTTTAGCACTAAGAAATCCTAGCTTTTGTACTTCTACTTACTGGGCATTCTTCTCCATAACCAAAAAACAAAGATCTTTTCTGTGTGCTTCTGTTTTTGTGCTGATGATTAGAAATCTGTGCTCCATTTGAGTTGGTCTAAGTATACTTGCTGAAGTCACAAATGAGAGTAATTAGTATACCCAAATGCACAGCAGTCCCATTGAGACTCTAGTCTGTTAGATATTTTGAGCAAAAAAAAAAGCTACTAGAAAGATTAAAATAAAGTCTCTCATGATTAGTTATTTAACTTTAAAAATAATTATTTCCCACTAACTGCGTTAAAATAAACCTCTTTTCTTCCCTTTTAGCAAAACTGATTCTGAACTGTCAGGATTTTAAGTAAAATCAGCAAAGTATTTTCTGCTTCTTCACATACACTTACATATATGTACATGCACACTGGCTTAAATGCACACGGACTTACGCACATATACTTAAAGAATATGGAAAGAACAACCTCCTTTGCAAATTAGACTTCATATTTCTAAGAAAAATAATGTTGGATAGTGATTATGAAGAGATGTTGAAATATTTGAACCTTAAATGTATTGCTATATCTCTAAATATTATAATTTGCAGCTATCTAAACACTGGGTGAAAACTTAAAAGTAGTTAATCTACTTCAGAAGCAGGAGTGCTGAAAGTGCTGAAGAATATACTTTCCTTGTGACTACAACCCAGTGTAGATGTCTCTTGTTTTATGTTGCCCATGGTGTAGAGATAACTGCCTGTTAAAGATGATAGTACAGTTGTCTCAATTAATATTCAGTTTAACTGCAATTATCATAGATAAACACCCTTCTTTCTTCTTTGCATTGTTCCCTCTAAGGGATTTCTAAACAAACTTCCTATTTGCTTTGGAATCGATTGTGTTCTTATCATTGTAGGTAATCATATAGGAACCCTTCATACTTTTATGAAACTGGACTCAATGTGTAGAAAGGTTCAGAAGAAAAGGGTGAGCTTTTTGATGGCCCTTTTGAGGGCATAACTGAAATAAAGAAGTTATTATGAGAAACATTTGGAGTCTTATACAAGAGAAGGAATCTAAATTGCACAACATAGGCATGTTTCCATCTAGACTGTGAGAACTAAGTGTTATCTTGGGATCATGGAGGAGTCATTTAAAAATATCAACTTTTCTTATGAAACTCAAGTAATAAATGCTTCTAGAAAAAAAAAGAGCTGTTTATTTTTTAGCAATGTGCTGTTTATTTTTCACTGCCACCTCTTGATTTCCAAAGAGTTATTGTTTCTCTGTGAATTTTACACAGAATTTTGAGCTTACTTGCTATAGAAAATTGTCCATTACCTGTACTCACCACTGACTATTAGGATGAGAATTCATGAGAGAGAGAAAAAGTGCAGCCTTTCAGAGCTAAAGTGTGAGGAAAATTCAGTAGCCATTGATTAGCGAAGCTGGGTAAACTACACATGTGCTTAACGGAGGATGCTATTAACCTAAGATCGCCTGTTTGTGCATTGACACTTTCAGTGAGGATCTTCATGAATGGAGATATTTAGCAGCATCAACCCCAGGAAGGAATCAGTACTGATAATGGTGACTTCAAGAAACACAGAGACTACTTCCCCTTGGCTCTTATACCCAAGTGTTCCTTGAGTTTTTCTGTCATCTTGGATGCCCAGTGCAGAACAGGATGGCTCCTTGAGGGATACCCATGGACTTGGTGACCATGCAGTAAGAGTAGAACTTGCCTTTCTATCTTCTCTTGGCCACACATTTATATCTGGGTAAAAGTGGGTTCCCAAAAATGGCTGTTTCATGACAGTAATTAAGAGGCCTCTGGTGCTACTTATCAGGCATCAGGGAAGGGAGGAGGAGGCTTCCTGATTCTCCGCTTGAAGGCAGGTCAAAGTATTTCTCACTAAACATCATCTTTGCCCAAGATAGCAGTGAGGAAGGATTCAAGATATGTGATCACTTCTTTGTTATTCTGAGTGAGCAATGACAGAACCGAACAGTATCACCACAGTTTTGTGGGACTCTCCCATAGCATGATGATTTTGCTCGGTTCCAGACTAATTCTAGTTTCTGTTGTCCTATATTTTAGTTATTGCTTTTTATAAGACATCAGAGTTTAGACACTTTTTGTTACCTTGACATAAAGCCTCAGATGTTGGGAAAGAACAACACAAGAACTGGCAAGAGCTTTCAAAGGTTGCCAAGGTTTTTAAGATTAATATCCATTACTATCTGCATCTGTCTCCTAACTCCATTTCTTTCTTCCATTATTAGTGTGACCTGTTGTATTTATCTATTTGATTTAAAAAGCTTAGACTTTTAAAAGTTTACTGAGAACTTTATCAAAGAAAGTACCATTGGTGTGACACTGATTTGAAACAGATTTCTGGGGAGGTAAGCAATGAAGACACAGGCAAGTCACAGATTTTCTTTTGCCACTGCTGAGTTTGGTGAGTGTTTATCTCTGCCTGACAAGATATAATGGCCAGGACATGCACTCTCAGAGCAGAGAATGGAAATTCCTTCCCCTACCAAAAAAAATAATAATAATAAAAAAATATACATATGAGGTACCAGATGTGACAGAGCTTGGTCAGAGTCTCAGTGTGATTCTGTAATTCTCCTTTGAACTCTTTTTTTTTCCTCTGGTCCACTTAACATAGACATCATGAGACATTACCCTCATCAATAATCTCCCTTTCTCCATGTGAAACAGTTTGACCCATTTGACTGTTGCTAATATTATTAGAAATTGTCATAAAAAGAATATGGATTTATCACTGTTGAAATCTCTTATATATTATGAATAATGGTCTTTTCACCATACTTTGTCAATATTTATTAACTATATGTATATTAGGTAATTGTATTAGTTTTGTATGTTTTGTAACAAATTCAAACAAACTCAGTGGTTTAACACAACATACATTTATTGTCTCACAGTGCCTGTGCATAGGTATGGAGATGGCTTGGTTAGGTCTTCTGCAAGCAATCAGTGTGCCATCCAAGGCTTAGGTTCATCTGGTGATGCTTCTACTTCCAGTCCACTCATTTCAGCTCAGGAACATTGTAACATTTTCTTCCTACAGTCATCTTCACAGGCTTTGCATAACATCCGGCCTTAGTTCTTCCAAGTTAGGAAAAGAGAGTGAGAGACGGAGTCCACACATAAGGGGAAGAAAGCTCAATATGGGCTCCCATGGTCCAGAGCTCTGAATGAATGGCCTTTTCCTAGCATGGACAAGGCCTGAAGTCAATTCCAGCCCATCCCTCCAACCGAATGACACCAAGAGGAAGAGACAAGGAGAAATACTTGAGCTCTCTCTGCCACAAGTATCATCATAAGAACCAGTGACAAGGACAGCCCTGAAATGCAACTTTGAACTAGAGTTTAACATTGCACTACAGAAAACAAGCATCTTAGTTTTATCTTACTAATGAATATGTGAAGTGGCTGTTAAAATATCTGTAGGGTGTATAGTTGTCACTACACTTGATTTATTGAAATGCCACATTCACACAGTTCTCATTGTTAGAGATTAGATCCTTAGGGAATAGGAATGTATTCTTAGCTACTCTGGCAGTGAAAAGCATGTGAACCTCATTTCTTGCTGAGTGCATTCTGAGTATAAGGACTTTGAATAACACAGTTTGCTCATAATGTGTACCTCATAATACCTACCATTGTTTGACCTGTAACAACCACAGCGGTGATTATCTGTTACATAATTATATGCTGTGGTGATTATGTGTTTTACCATCTACTTATCCATAGGTCTGTTTTCTCAATAACCACTTAATTCTATAATATTTAAATCAAAAGCTCCAGGTTTACTAGTCTTCCAAGATGTGAATATAATGGATAAATTAGAAGCTATTCCCTAGGAACAGTATATGGGGTTTGTGAGACTGAGTATCAAAAGAGAAACTACATCTCCTGATCCCTGGAAAATCCCCACAGTTTCACACCTTCCTGGGGTGGTGCTAACACAGATCCTCTTACTGATTGTCCCTGCAGATCCTAACTGCCACTGTCTTCTGAACAGAAATGACCTCTGAGATAACCAGGATGTACGGCCCCAGCAATTTAGAATGAAAACAGTGGAAATTATGAGTACATTTGAAACCAAAGTCAGAGGGGACTTTTGCACGACAAAATAATCTGTGAAAAACCCTGAGATTTTTATATGATTGTATTTACTCCTTTTAATTCCATTAAGGATGCTCTCTGTATCTGTTGTGCAGCAAGTCTGTCGTATCATGCAGCCCACTTGGTGGTCGGTGTTCTGTTACTGCAACGAACACCTAGGACATTTAATTTAACAAGAAGAAAGGCTTATTTTGGCTCAAGTCCTGAAAGTTTCAGTATGAGTTCAGCCTATTTCTTTCTGACAGTATATCGTGGTGAGAGCACGTGGTGCAGGGAGGTACTTACCGCAGAGTAAAGAGAAGCAGAGAGGGAATGACAGAGAGAGGCAAGGGCAGGGTCCCAATACTGCCTTCTGGGGCTCCTCTCCCCGTTCTACTGAAGATGTCTGTTCAACTGGGCCCACATTTAAAGATCTCTCCACTTTTTTACAGACCCATCAGCTGTGGACCAAACGTATAACTCTTGAGTCTTTGGGTTACACCACTTGCTTTATTCACTCAAAAGAAGGGTCATGTAACAACCCAATTCATGTGTGTCAGGCAGGATCCTAGCAGGCAACTAACAGCCATTTGTAGAGGAACATACGAGATTAACAGAAAACCAAGCATCCTGGGTTAACTGGAAGCTGCACCCATACCTTGGCTGAATGAGATGAAGTTATCTCCAGGTCTCAGTGAACTGTGATGTTGAAGAGGGCCAGTGAGCAAGAACCTGACCCCAGGTAAAGAAAAACAACCTATTAAATCATGGACCCTGGCATGTACAGAATGAGAAATACAAATACCACAGCTTTCTTTTTTTTTTTTTTTGTTTTGTCTTTTTGGTACTGAATATAGTACCCAGAGCCTTGTGCATGCTAGTGAAGGGATCTGCTAGCAAGAGCCACTCCAAGGCCTTTCTTCTGTTTTATAAGTTTTCTGCTGGTACCTCCTATGACTAAACCAAAAAGAAACCACAGTGCCAAGGAACCTAGTTGATACAGTCCATAAATGTCAAACTGAGCAGGCAAAGAAACAGAGCAAGGAGAAGAATGGGTCAGGAGCACCAAGACGGGAAGGTCTTGCAGCATTTCACTGTAACTCACAGAGCATTAAGGATAATTTATCCCATTTTATTGAAATTCTAATATTTGTTGATTGTGTGAATGCTGATAGTTATGTCTTACTTCCTTTTACACCGGGAGGATTCTGGTAAAAGCCATGTTGAATCTATTCCCTTCTAGAAATCCTTTATTTAAACTGTGTCAGGCATGTAATTCATTTATTCAGAAAGTGGTTACTTTTCAGAAATCCTAGAACTTCTTATATATGTTACTGAAATTTTTGATATTTTTGTAATCATTCAGACTGCTTAAAAGAAACTTAGAATTCCTCTGTTTATATGAGCTAGCCAAGTTTACAACGTTTCTGTAATTCCAAAGCTTCTTTGAAGGAAATGCCGGGGGACACAACAGAAGGAAAATTGACCAAAAGCCCATTGACAAAGCCCAAAGTCAAACTAAAATTCTACTTAAAGTGAGTTAGACCTTAAAATGAGTTTGTGTGATAGCTTATGCCTGTAAATCCAGACTTCTAGGAGGCTGAGGAAATAGAACTACAAGATAGAGACTCAGCAAGACTATCTAAAAATAAAAAATACTATTCTTTTTTTTTGAAACAGAGTCTTGCTTTGTAGTTCAGGCTGGTCCTGAACTTAGCCTCAAACTCTGCAATCCTCCTGTCTCTGCCTCCTGAGTGTTGGGATTGCAGGCATGAGCCACCACACATGACATTGTGGGGTGTGGTACTGATTGCTGGTGTGTGTGAGTCTCTATGCCCAGCATTGTTACATCCGGATACTAGGCATCAAACCCAGAGTCTTGCGCTTGCAAGGCAGGCCCCCAAACCACTGAGCTAAATCCCTGGCCCCCAAAATACTATTTCTAATTAAAGTGCTGGTGGTGCAGCTAAGAGATATAGAGGGGTTCAGTCTCTGGAAATGAAAAAAAAAGCAGTAAGCTAGTTCAAATCTGGAAAGATTTCCCAAAGGTTACCACACAGTTTTTATTTCTTCACTTGCACACTTTATGTGGGCATATTATCTGAAAAATAAAAGAGAAAGGAAGAAAAGAGTGAAGGGATGGGAAGAAAGGAACAATGTAGAGAGAAAGGGGTGGGAAGATGCTTGAGAAAATATCCACTCTTTTGTTTACTCTTTTAATTGCTGGAAAAAATACTCGGCGTTCACAAGTTCAAAGAAGAAAAATTTCTTTCAGCTTACAATTTATAAAGATTTTAGTCCATAATCAGCCGGCTCCAAGATTGGAAGACATGGCAGAGAGGTGTCGCAGAAGAGAAACAGTCCAGGGTATGCTAGGCAGAAGGCAGCAAGCAGCATGCAGCAGCAAGTTTCCCTTCTTTCTATCCCACCCAGGCTACAAACCTATGAAATGGCACCATCCATGCCCAGAGTAGGGAATCCATTATCACACCTTCAATCCACACTCACACCCTAATCCATCCATCTCCACAATTCCCTACATGACTGCGTGAGGCTTTCGGGGAACATCTAGATACAAGTCATAATGCTATGTGGATGTTAGGTTCTCACTGCTCAGTCACCCTGCCATAAAACCACAGAGCAGCAAGCGCCTTCACAGCATGCACACTGACACAGAACTTCCTACAAACCTTTTTTGAATGCCACTTATATAGTCAAGGATAACCAGATATGTGCTCATCAACTGCAACAAAAAGAAAAATTTAAAAATACAAAACATGGAGAAAAATTTTAAAGTATTGGGTTCTTTAATTTAGAACTGAATAGTATTTATTTATAAGATAGAACAGAAAGTAGAGAAAATAAATATTCTGCATATTATAAAATAAGAACAAATAGGGAACATTAAAAGAGGGAGGAAAGGCAAAGATGATCAAATCTCTCTGAATAAAACAAAAAGTACTAGATCAATAAGAAAAGAGCTTTCAATTTAGAGAATTAACCCAAGATATCCAACATCTGACTAAAATGATGTCCAGAACATAACATCGTAAAAAGTCTAACAAAAATAATCAGGATATATCAAAAGAAATTTTCTTTTGAGCTAAAGTAGAGGATTCTGCTGATTAGAAGAATTCAACAACTGCTTAATATATGGACTTTTTAAAGACCAGCTATGAGACACGTCATAGAGAAATTACAGTAGAACCAAGTGAAAGACTCTAAATCCCAGGGTATATGCCACAGGGAAGGCAGTCTGATCACAGACCACATGCTAAGTCATAAAAAAGAATGACACCATAATTCTAAAAGTAACATTGAACTGTCACACACTACAAGACAGGAATTCCTTAAAAATTCTACAGAGAACAAAAGCAAATGATCTCCAATTTTGAATTCTGTATCCAACCAAACTTTGAATAAAGCACTAGTAAAGGTGATTTGAGAAAGACAAGTATTTTAGAAACTATTTTCCTTTCAATCTTTCATAAGAAACAGCTGAAAGACACCCATAAGCATAGCTGGGGAGCAAATTACAAAAGACAGAACAAAGATTCTGAAAAGAAGAAGCTCCACAGAAAAACATAAAATGTCAAAAGAAAGTTAAAAATGCACAATGGTGCTGCAAGCAACAGTTCCAGACTGAGGTAGAGGGCAGGGATTCAAAGGGAATGGAACTCTTCCTGAACATTTAGCAAAGGGCATTAGTCGGTCTTCATTAGGTCAATTGGAGCATTTTAGAGAATTAAAACACAAGTAAATTTTAAAATTTAGCAACTTGAATTGAAAATATTTTTATACAGTGCTTGTATTATTTTTCCCTTCAACTGTATTATTTTAAGAGGTTTCAGAGGCTGACAAAAATGTTTGTTTTCTTGGACCGGGGAGTTAGCTCAGTGGTTCCGGCGCCTGTCTTGCAAGCCCAAGGGCCCGGGTTCGATCCCCGGTAACCACATACCTATACTGGGCTTGGAGACTCACGCTCAGCAACAACCAGTACCACATACTACAGTGCCGGGCGTGGTGGCTCAAAGTTTGTTTTCTCATTCTGAGTAGATAGGTCAATAAAAATTAGAGTTTCTTCTACCCCAGATTGCTACATGGGGAGATCAAGGATGAAAATGTCATTGCTTAATTTAAGTGTAAATATCAGTCTTCAAACTTTTTAAAAAAATTATTCCTTTTATTTTTTCTTATGGAAAACTATTAATTCATTAAACAGATTTCCTCCCTTTATGTATATATTTTTTAAAAAAGTATTACAAATCCTGTGGATCAATGGAACTCCAATTAATTGTAATCTTCATTCCTTAATGTGTTATGAAATGGATTTATAATATCAAGAGTGCTCCCTAAAGTAAATGGACAAGCAGGCAGATGTTTACAAATTTCTTTCCAGTATCAGAGTAAAAACAACAGGTAGATTATGTAAATAAATATGGTAATTGCAGCCCAATGGGAATTGCAAATTTAGAATTCAATCTTCATTTTAACAAGAAGTCACTTACAGAGATGGAACTCTTGAGATCGGGACTCTTCAAAAAAGTAATAGCCTTTTAAATTAATTCATAAATACCAGGGGAATGAATAATCTTTCCCTTGCCTCCCTTTGAAAAATTACATGCTTTGTTCATTCTTGAGAAGAACAACAACATGAAAGGAAGAGGAGTCTAAATTTATAAATTATGTATCATTATATTTACACTGATAGCGTTTCTGATATTGGAGAGCTTAGACTTTAAGGCTGAAAATCATATTGCGTCGCCACGCGGATGTGCTTTCGTTCTGTCTTTTGACCGCTCATCTCATGTGTTCCAGACATGAAATGATAGAAGTATTCACTGACTCCATCACATATTCCTCCCTCGTAAAAGAGAAAGAAGCCGTCTAATGGTTCATTGATGCACTTTGTTCTGTGAAGATTAAAGTTATTTAATTTATGATGAACAAAACAAAAAGTATAGCTTATTTGCACAGAGCCTCAGAAGGTGTATAGTACCGAAAATTCCAGTACTCTATGTCTCCAGTAATGGCTGTGTGTATAGCATTACCTGCAGCAAGTTGAGCAATGCTAGTAACCTAGTTTGCAATAGCAGCACAGCCGCTGAACAATGAGGAGTATGAATTTGCCTTCCAGATGTAGCCAAATTATGATAAGTAATCTTGATTGGCTTCTTTGAAAAGAAAAAGGATCTCTCATTTAGGAAGGCCATGGTTTTAGCCAGTGAAGCTTGGTAAAATGTATTAGAGAATAATAAAGTGAACTTTATTAAAAGACACCCTTGGGAGCAATCCCATCATCCTCTGGAGCTGAGAGCAGCAGAAATTGTCTCTTGGTCCTTTTATTCTCTTGTACTTCACATTTTATGAAATCCCTTTTTATGGAAGAGTTGGGGAAGTGTAATTGAAGTCACCTTTTTAAATGATTTGTGACTATTAGATGATTCGATCAGGGTAGAGATGAATTTCATGCTTTATTCTGTTCACTATTTTATACTGATAGTCCTGTCTCACAGTATAATTGTTCCCTAAGCAACTACTGTGTGTCTCAAGCTGTGCTTCTTTCATGTACACTATTTTTTGTCCTCTCAACCATCAGGCGAGGGAGTTGCCAATGTTTTCACACTTGATGGGGGAAGAAACTGAGACTCAGCCCCAGTTTTCCATTTCTTTGGGTATAAAATGTCTAGCATTGAGATGATCAGTAGCTAACAGTTCGTACCTGTTGTGACTGGTTGATGAGTAAGGCCCTCTAGTTCCCTGAATTTGCTTTCATCTGAACCAACAGAAATGACTGAAGCCATTGCAGAACCACTTGGGCTTTCCCCCAAAGGTCTGCTCAAAAGGTGAGCACTGAAGTGTGTAAAAGAGTATGGATGTAAGTGAACACATAATTTCAGCATTGAAGCTATGGTCTCTCATGAGGTTAACACCTGGCAGATAATGGAAATAGCAATGAAAATTAGCTCATCATTGGCTTCCTTACTCTCTGAAATTGCACAAAGCTTGCATTAAAAATTAGCCCAGTCTTCATGTGTGTTTTATTTTAAATTTTCTTCTGTTTTATTTTGTTTTCCTTCGACACACATGTTTTAAATCTGAGCTGTGGCTCAGCGCTGTTCACTTGTTAGTTCTCCTTTTGCTCCACTGGAAGAGATGAGCTCTATGGATTCTGGGGAGTTTGCTTGTGAGTATAACCTCTTCTATGTGGGCAGTTTTGCCCTCTATCCTTTAATTCACACTCTGGTGATATCATCCAATCATAAATGTATTTGTTTCCTGGAACTTTTTCACCTTTTGAAAATGAGAATGATCCATATGGCTGAAGAATGTCAGGAAGGAAAACATTTGGAAAGAATTATATGGGATACAATCATTCCGGATCTTGGTCATTCTAGCCAACAGCAGCCAAGTAAGAAAACAGGCACAGAGTGTTATGGGCCAAAAGTTTAGAATTCCACAGTATTTATAGCAGATAAGTGATTTAGAATTGTCAGAGTTGTATGGTTCCAACAACTTTGTGTTGACATGGTTGAGAGGCCTGATAAGAGTACGAGGTTTTTACTTTTTGTGCTAATTGTTCAAAATATTTCAAATATAGCATGCAGAGAATTTTCTGTGGAGCATTTTTAAACACTGAGATAGATTATAATAAAGTGATGTTTTCCAAATTAAAGATTCTACTAATGAAATGATATTGGGGTGACAATTTTAAGCAACAAAACTGTAATGTGCTATTAGAACACATAAGACTTATCAAAGGAGAGCAGAGGAAGGTCATATGTACAAAATATTGGCCTGTACAAAGGGATGAGTGACTTTGCTGGAACAAGAATTTGACCAGAGGTTGAGTGTATTGATGAATGCAGTAACTGTTAATTAAGACTTGTAAGTAGTTGAAAGACAACAAAATCTAGTGGAAATTGATATATAGTCATGTCTCTATGTAGTGTAATGTGGTCAGATGCACAGAAATTGTGATTTTTCTATAATAATCATCAGAAGAGAAGTCTTTCACCAGCTATCATATACTGGTTTAAAAATAGCTATTAAAGAGCTTCGGTTTGAAGCACCAAGTAATTACGCAACTTTCTCTCTCACCAGTGGTGACGTCAAAGCCCAGCTCAGCCAGTCATCCCTAGCGGATGTGTTGTGCATTACTAAAGATTCTCCATGCTGCCTTTGAGCATGTGGCAGTTGTTTGCCTAGTGTTAAGTAAGGATATTCAAAATGAGTGTGTAGATCCACGCAGCAGTTACCAACAGAGGACTGTCTTGTCCCTTCAAGTGTATTCTTCCAAAGTTGTGGCCACGCATATTTACATTAAAGGAAAATGAGAATTTCTAGTCCTATATCACATCTGGCAGTTGGTAGGTTACAATACAAATAGGTGTATTTTAACAGCTGGGACCAGGTGGACAAGATTTACATTTTCAGGAATGGAACAGATGTAAAAGACAAACGCCCTAGGGCCGGGGACTTAGCTCAGTGGTTCTGGCGCCTGTCTCGCAAGCGCAAGGACCCGGGTTCGATTCCCCGGTAACCATATAACAATACTGGGTGTGGAGACCCACACCCAGCAGGAACCAGTACCACATACCACAGTGCGGGGCGTGGTGGCTCACGTCTGTAATCCCAGCACTCGGAGGCAGAGGCAGGAGGATTGTGATGTGAGTTTGAGGCTGAGCTCAGGGCCAGCCTGAACCAGAAAGCGAGACCCTGTCTCCAAAAACCAAAAAAAAAAAAAAAAAAAAAAAAGACAAACGCCCTAGAGCTTTCAGAGCATTGGAGCTTTAGATCCAGCTCTCTGTGACTCTGGCTCAGGGTGCACTAGAAGAAACACTGAGAGCCAGAATCCAGAACGCCACGGATTACTGAGAGGAGGCAACCACTGGCCACGTCAGCATGGGGACAAGACCAAGAGAATAGGATAGGATATAAATATTTCAATGGAGGGTTGGCTCTGGCATCCAGAGTTATCAATACGCTAGAAAGCACAGGGATTTGGTAGTGTGTTGCTAATCTAGCTTTCCATGTACAAAAAAATTAATTTTATGATTTTTAATTTTTTTTAAATTCAAATCTTTATTGGTACTTTATGAATACACATCATCATTGCATTCAATATTGAGAGTTTGTACCAGAATATGACATGACTTGATTCTCATTTTTCCCCTTCCCCCCAACCCTGCAACCCTCAACCTCATACACATAAACTGTTTCCTTTTTTCTTTATTGCTATCACATTCTTTTCACCTCATTATTTACCCCTAAACCCTCTTTCCTTTTAAATATTTTCTATTTCACAAATGATTTTTTAAAATTTAAACACATCCGCTATGACTGAATTTCTACCTCGGTCCTGCTCAAAAAAGTAGTGAATATCAAGGTGACATCCTTTCTCAAAAATCTAAAAAGAAAAGAAAGAAAAAAATAGTGAATATTTATCAGTTTCTTATAAGCCTGAGCAAGCTGGGTCCAGCATATCCCTGAAAGCAATATTAAATATCCAAGGTGTAAGGTTAGACAAGGACGCTCCGTGGACGCACTATGCACAGAGGAGACCCTTCCCTAGCAGGGTTGGGAGCAGAGCTCTAGTCTCTTGGAGTGTGTCAAACAAGAGCAACTTTCTCACGTCCCGGGAAGAACAGAATATGAAGTAGATTTCCAAGTCACAGATGTAGGTTGTAAGTAGGCAAATGCCCAGTAATCAGACTGCAGCAAGAAGTACAATGTGGAGACTGGGAAATAAAGTCTACTTATATAGGAAACGTGAAGAAGCACAATCTGAACACATTAATGGACCTGCGTGGGGGTTGTGGAAAATTCCATTTCCATAGGGTTAGCCCTGAACTCTAAATCCCTGCTTGATAGGCATATAATTAAGTAGAAAAGATGAAGGATAACTTCCAGGATGGAGAAATATGTTTATGCGATAGAATGATTATTTTAATTTTTCATTAGTATTGATGCAGTTTTTCTTTAATTTGGGGCCTGCAAATCAGCCTGAAGTACAATGTGACTAATAGCTTAATCATTACTTGGATTCCATTTAATTAATTCTAATATGTTAATTTGTATATGCCAATCTTTAATATACTTTAGTGCAATATATTAAAATTTGTGAAGGTCATTTTTCTGAAAAATCTTTTGCTGCATACTTCTTCATGTTGAACATTTTGTCTTTCCCTTCACCTTACCATTTCTCTGTTCGCTTGGAAGACAGAAACACACGACCTTCTCTATGTGGTATGAGATCTTATAAGTCAGCCTTTATTCATGATTTTTGTAGAATGAGGGGAAAATAACTTTAATTGTGATGATGAGAGAAATTCAGTTAGAGAAATATTTTCTGTGTCTGTTTCTTCCTCTGTGCAACGATATCTAATGCACAGATCACAGACAGATTAGAAGCCATATCCTTTGTCAGTCCTCTCTTAGGCAAAGCACTGTTTAAATTTCAAAGATGTAAGGATTATTCCTGCAATTCCATATAGCTATATGTAAGATGTCTCTGTCAACAATGTTAATATGGGGGATACATGAATTAAAAGTGTTTTGTAAATAACAGGTGCCCTTTAGAATTAATTCTTCGAGCCTTTTTAAAAAACATACGGCAATTGAAGGTGATATTAGCCAAAAGCAGGTCCACCTGCAGAAGGCAGGATCATCAAGGCTGTTCAGCACGTCATTGTTAAGCAGGAAATTCTTTGCTGCCACTGTTTGTACAGTTAGACACAGCCCGCTGAAGTACTGATAACATCCTGTGACATCTCTGTGATTAGTATGCCTGGGCTAAATCCAGCAAATTATTACTTATACTTTATTTTTGGGGACTCCAACACTTCTTGATGTTATTAAATGTCCTTTAAGGTTAAATTTTCTTTACAATACACTCCTGCTAACTTATTCACTTTGATATTTCTGCTCAGCAAGGTTTAATTGGATAAAATGAGAGATGCCTGTATATCAAGAGTCAGACCTGGATAGAGGCCATCTAAAGAGAATTCATTCATTATACTAAACTGTTTTGTATTTGTTTTTGTTTTTTTTAATGGCAGGTGTCCAGATGGTACCATGGTAACGGCGGTCATTAGAAATGCTTAGGCACATGCAGAGAATCTTAATACAGAAATATTCTTGATAGAGGTAAAGGTCCATAGGAGAGGCAGATTAAAGAATAATCAACAGTAAGTTGAAGTTTCATAAAGGGAAATTAAAACAAGCACTTTGAAAAGAGCTGTATCCTGGCTCTGCCTGCATCTGTTTACTGTTCACATTTCTATGTCTTCTCTTTCTATCCCTACTTACTCATTTTTATTCAGTGATTCTCCCCCATTACTCTTTGAAACAGTTTTCCCAAAGAAAGACTGTATCGATAAAGTGAGACACTATCACTCTGCTCTTTGGGGATTCCCTAGCAAAAGAGCCTGGCACGGATGGAGTGACAGCAAGACTGGTGTCCTGAAGGGCCAGGGCCTCATGTCCTAGAACATGGGGTGATTATAGCCCTGCTCCATGTGCAGATCTAATGGTGGGATTTAAAACAATCAGGAAACATTTCTCCTCTCCTCCTGGCTTGGCATCTCTTGTACAAAGTCTCAGGAAGAATGTGAAGCTGGTGGCTCTGCTTTTCCATAAAAGCAACATTGTCTAGAGTACGAATCTGCTGCCAGCACCTGGCAAATGAGAACTAATATTTCTCATTAGGAAATAATACCCAGTGAAATATTAACTCTGCTAACATACAGTAGCCCTGGTTAACCTGGTTTTTTTTTTTTTTTTTAAACCTGGGTTTTTTAAGTTCTGAGGGGAGGATTGATTTTTTTTCATCCACCAACACCCTACCCCTTCTACCATCTCCACAAAGCTCAATGTACAAAGTTTTGTCAGAAAAAAACACTATCTGCAAGCTGTCTGAAAATTTCCAAGTTGAATTTGAGTATATTTTTCTCATTTTCTGCCGAATCCACAGGCTAGACTGTAAATGTAGTAGGAATATCAACTGCACAAGATAATCAAAATATTAGAAACAATGCTACTATGTCTATGGAGAAAATATTGCTTGTTATCATTTATTATTTTATTCAATTTTTATTTGCAAAAATAAAATCTACACAGCTAGAAAATTCCTAGTGCCATTGACAGTTCATACAAATTATACTATGCAACATCAGGCTTTTTCACAAATACAGAAGTAAAGAAATGAGAATCTGGTGCAGGGAACTGAGGAATCATTCTTGGGTGCTGTTTTTCATCAGATTTATGGTGAATGTTTAAATTATTTTTAATTTATTATGGTACAGGACACAATGCGATTAATTCTTTTCAGAATATTGCATCTTAGAGCCACCATTCCCGCTATTTTGAAATATTTCCGAAAGTCATCTTCTGTGTATTTAGTTGCACTGTCATGGCTGTCTTTCTCTCCTGAGTTAATTCAAAACGTATGCATTTCATGCTTGTTTTCACGTTGTTTTTTCGTGAAGAGGCAGAAGTCTCATTGTGCCGACTACTCAATAAGGTGGGAGAAGATACAATGTGATGTGGGATTTTCTTATTACATGTTTGCAGTACATGCCCACATTCTTTGTGGGTATATGTAAATAAGATATTAACTCTTCTTTCACCCCCATTTTTGCCCTTTTCTCTCCATCTCTAGACACTTTCTCACTGAAGAAAGATCTAACTTCCTACACCCTTTTATCTATCTTTTATATTTCCTTTCAATTATACGTTGGGTTTCTCATATAAATCATGTCATATTTAAATTTGTCTGTCTGATTTATTTCACTTATTATGGCTGCAAGATTCAAATATTTTCCTACAAATGACTCAATTTTACTGTTGTTTATGGCAGAATAGTATTCAATTAGGTATAATATATCACTACCCTTCTAATCTGTTGATCTGTTAATTATAGGCCACTTCCAAAATTTATCTATTATGATTTGTGCTTCATAGATATGAGTATGTATGTAATATGGTACCTTTAATTCTTTTGGGAAGATACTTAGAAAGGAAATAGCCAGATGGAAGGGAATTTCTATTTTTCAGTTTCTGAAGTACAGAATCTCCATACTGCTTTCTATAATGATTGCACTATTTTACTTTCCCACCAAGAGCGGACTAACATTCTTTTTTCTCCACAACCTTATTGGCATTTTTTATTATTTAATTTCCCCATGATAGCAGTTGTTTCTGGAGTAAGATGAAATCTCAGTGTTGATTAATTTGAATTTTTCTAATGGCTAGTGATGTTAGAATTTTTGTATGTAATTACTGGTCATTTGTACTTCTGTTACTTCCTCTTCTGCTTCAGAAGAAGTTCTTATTCTTCTTTTTCATCTTCTTCCTTCTTCTCTTCTTCCCCTCCCCCTCCTTCCCTTCGTCTTTCTCCTCTTTTTCCTTCTTTTAGTCTTTTTCTTCTTGTTGTTTATTCATTTAGTCACCCATTTTGATTGAGGTGGTTTTTTTTTTTTGGTTGGTCTAATTCTTTTTTAAATTTGTGATGTATTTTATATATTAATCCTCTGTCTGAGGAGTGGCTGACAAAATTTCTTCTCATTCTCCAGGTTGTCTCTTCATTCTATTGGTTGTTTCCTGTGTTGTGTAGAAGTTTTTCAACTGAATATCATCCTTTATGATTCTTGATACTGTTTCTTGTGCAAATGAAATTCTGTTCACAAAGTCCTTGCCTACAGCTATGTCTTCAAAAGCTATTTTATCTTCCAGTAGATTGTTCTAATATTTAGATTTTTGGTGCATTTTCACTTCAGTTTAGTACATGGTGAGATATATAGATTTTTGTCCCAGTATCATATTGATTTTAATCACAAAGACTTTGCTATATAACTTGAAATATTGCATTGTTACTTCTCCTGCTTTGTTTTTGTGGCTCAGAATTGCTGACCTACATCTCTTTTCATTTCATATCGGTCTTACTCTGGGAAAAATGCCATTAGTATGTTGGTTGGAACTGGATTATATCTGTACATCAATTTTGGAAGTACGGCCATTTTGACTATATTGGTTCTACCTATCCAAGAACAGGGGATATCACTCCATTTACTAGTGTTATTTTTTTATCTCATTTTTCAGAGTACTTTAGATTTTGTTATAAAGGTCTTTTACTTCCTTGGTTAAATTCTTAAGTCTTTTTTTTTTTTTTTTTTTGAGACAGGGTCTTGTTTTGTATTTCAGACTGTTCCTAAACTCAGCAATCCTCAATGTCTCTGCCTCCCAAGTGCTGGGATTACAGGCATGAGCCCCCACACATGACATTGTGGTGTGTGGTACTGACTGCTGGGAGGTGTAAGTCACCATGCCTGGAATTGTTGTATGTGATTACCAGGAATCAAACCTGGTCCTTGTGTGCACAAGGCAAGTACTGATTCACTGAGCAAAATCCCCAACCCTAGGTATTTAATTCAAGTATTTAATTTTTCTTGTTGATATTGAAAATAGTGTTGTTTTCTTAATTTCTTTCTTGGTGGGCTCATTATTGGTGTACAGGAATGCTATTGATTTTTTTGTTTTGGATTTATACCCTGCTTAATTATGCATGCTTAATTTGGTTATTTTAGGAATGTATAATGAAAAGGTTGGGCCTTCTGTGTAGAGGAATATTTGTAATATTTGTTTTCCACAGATTTTGATAATTTGAATTATTCCATTCCTATACATTTCTTTTTTTCATTTTTTTTTTCTCCTCTGTCACCATCATATGAAATGGGGGAAAGCTGAAAGTTTACTTACAAAATCAGGAACAAGACAGGGATGTCCACTGTCACCGCTCCTGTTCAACACAGTACTCAGAACATTAGCCTGAGAAATCAGGTGTGTGAGTCATTTGTTGGATAATGAGTGCACCTTGAAACCATAATGTAAAGTGAAATAAATCAGATATACATGTTTAAATATTGCATGGTCTCTCTTATATAAAGATTCAAAATTGTAAAATACAAGCTTAATTGTAAGACTGAATGT
Source organism: Petromus typicus (assembly GCA_004026965.1). Classification (NCBI taxonomy): domain Eukaryota; kingdom Metazoa; phylum Chordata; class Mammalia; order Rodentia; family Petromuridae; genus Petromus; species Petromus typicus. The sequence goes on along the minus strand of PVIR01018797.1, from coordinate 10,832 downwards.
ATCTGCATCTTAAAGAAACTTTCTACAAACCAGTACACATCACTGAAAAAGAGGAACCTTTTGGAAAAGAGTTCTGTTCTTCTACCTAGTGAGAAATCAGAAGCCCCTGGGGTGCTCTGTATTAGAAAAATCAAATTTCAACCCCATGTGTTGATGTTACTGGAACTAGATTATATAAACACATTAACTATATGAACACTGATCACCATGAAGATGAGCAGAACTGTCAGACCTCCAAAACTCTGGAAGAGCTTTGTGAACATACATGTGTAAAAGTGAGAATACTGCCAGGGAAAGTGGCACATTCCTGTAATCTCTGCTACTCAGTAGGCTGAGGCAGGAACATCTTAAGTGTATGATTATCCTGGGTAACTTACCAAGAACCTGTCTCAAAACAAAATATTTTTAAAGGAGGTAGAAATGTAACTACATGGCAGAGCACCCCTGGGTTCAATCTCTAGTGTTTTAAAACATTTTAAAACTTTTTAAACATCTCATTCAAACTGAGAATAGTGAAAATCATTTCCCTAGAGCAAATAGAATTATTGATATGTTGCCAATATTTTGTTCTTAATACCAATTTGAGGGACTGTGGTAATGTGATGACTTACAATATATTTCAGACATAGTATCATTTTAGTTACAAATATGTCACTGTGTAGTTCTAACAGATAAGAATTTTTACCATACTGCCAGTATTACAGCCAATAAATAGTAACTGTGTATTGTTATCTAATTCCTATTGCACATTCAAATTTTCCTAAATTATTGTGTAGTTGTCTTTTAACTTCCCTCTCATTTTTAAAAAGGCCAATTTTTAAAAAAATTGTTAATTGCCATATAACATTTCTTCCAGTGCCACCTACTAATTTTGTTGAATATGTTTCTCTTTCCAATGACTTCTATGTCTTTCTCACTTCCTTTAACTATTTATGTAGATGGGAGAAGTGATGATAGGAAAATTTTATCCACTACTGTTGATTTGCCACAAATACTACAAACTATCTGTAAGATTTTTCTCTTTAGCTCAGTTTCAAGCAATGTGATACACACATAATATAGTTTTCATTGCATAGAAGACAAGATCCAAGTTCCTCACTATGACGTCCACAGTTTTGTGCAGACCAGTGATAGCTATCTAAATTTATCTTTCAGTATTTCTCCCAATAAACTCTCCACTCATACAACCACTCCTTTGCTTGTCTTCCTTAGCTCATTGTGTCTTTCTGTACACAAAGACAAATCACATTTCCTTCCACGTCTGTCCATCGCTGTGCCTGTCCTCTTCTCCCATTCTTTACAAAATCATTTCTTGCTCTTGACTAAACAGGACATGCTTCCCAAGTCCTCACGTTCATTGCCCATGTGAAGCTCTCCAGGTCTTAATTACTTCACACTCTCAAATTCCCTGTTCTGTTTTCCTCCTTTATTTGAATAATTGTCCTATTGATCTTAGTAATTCCTGAGATTAAAAAATCATTTGATTAAATAAACCAAATAAAAGAAACCCATTTGCATGTGCCTGCACCACTGACCACTGCTGTGCTGGGCAGTACTATAGACATGGCAGCTGCCTTAATGCACTGATGAAATCACTTCAGAGTGTGAGACGCTGATTGTGTTCTCTCTCCCAAGCACATCCCTGTTTGGTAAAATCTCAATGAAGTTGCAAAACAAAGCAAGTTGTTTACACAATGGTTTAGCTGACTGGGTGACAAACCTGAGACAAAAGCAGAGGAAGCCCTGTGTAGGTGAGAGAGCCTCAAGCCCCTTTCTAATTTTCTTAAAATTTTCATACAGTGTCTCATTAAGCCCTCAGTTGCCCAGGCTGGATTCAAACCTGTGATTCCCCCTGTCTCAACCTCCAAGATTGCTGAGATTACAAGAGTGTGGCGCCATATTTAGGAGCAACATACTCAGGTTCAGGTTCGCATTGGTTGCCCCTCCTTGTGATGGTGAATAAACCACGTGTATGTCTTTGGGTCACTCAGTGAATAACAGACATATACATTTGATAATCATTTGATTATCACACAGAAAAATTTCTTGGGTGAAAAGTCAGAGAACTTCAAAGCTTTCATAAAATAAGCAATAAGAAAGGTAGAATGAATTGGCCACAATGATACAATGCTGAAATCACAAACGGAGATCGATGCATTACTCACGAGTTCGAGCATCATCTGGAGAACTTAACAACTTAGCAAGACCATTCCCTCAAAAAAGAAGTAGACAGTGTAGGTCGGTGTAAGGATCTGGGGGATTATCCCCAGTGCAGCCCAAATTTAAAAATAAAAAGAACAGTAGAATTTATTGGACAAAAAGAACTTGGCAACTTGAGAATTTCAGACCCCAGAGACCTCACTCCACCATTTCTTCCCAGATGGCACCACTCCAGGTCTCACCAGCCACCGTTTCTAACAGGTGGTATGGCTTCCAACATGCTTGTAGCCTACAACTCTACAGGCAGTTACCCTGTTGCAAAATTTGGGGCCCATTTTCAAGATTGCTTGAGTCCATGTTTCCCTGGTGAGAAATCTGGTTAGTCTCAAGTCAGAGTTCTTTGTTCTTGATTGGGTTGAATTTGTTATAGATCAGTGAAAGTAAACATTCATGGGGAAACACTGCTAGAAAGAAGTAGGACACAAGACTCAGTTGTCATGTTTTCACTTTGCTAGCAAAGTAGGTGTAATTTGCTATACACTTCCTTATGAGGCAAATTCTTCACTTCATTCATCCATTAAACTTCCAAAATGATACAATGAGGTAAATGTTTCTATTGAACCCATTTTACCAATGAAGAGATAGAAGCAGGAAAACAAAACATCAAGACATCAAGCAGCCTCCACAGGGAACAGAGTTTATACACCGTAACCAGGGAATCTGAGTGGCCCAGCCAGGTTCACTAGACCAACCACTGATCTCCTGCTGTCCATGAAAATATGTATCTCTGCACTTGCATGAAAGCAGAAAACAATTTTTCCTCCTCTAATTGATAACTGAAGCAAGATTGTCGAAGACTATTTGTCCATTTGCAGCCATCTTTGATAGGTAGTCAGGAACTTTCAACAGAAAGAAAAAGAAAAACGAAGCCATCTGCTCTAACATGGATTACATCCCCCACAAAATCAGCTCAAGACACCGCAACTATTAATCTCAGCAACGGACACTTCTAGGAACACAGATGTGAAAACAGGGGTGGAATGGTTTAGAAAGTTGACAACAGTTCAGATTTCTGTTCTTTGAGGTCATCTGACAGAATTCTGCATTAAGTTCCATTTGAAATATGCCAGAATTTAGTTAACTTTCTAGGCAGACCTAAATAACCAAATCTTCTGACAAGCATTTAAACAAAGGTCTGGCAGAGAAGTCTAAAACCAATGCAATGATCTGAATGCGACTGAATCTTGTCACAACACCATGTGGGAGGCTGAAGCAAGAGAAATGGGAGTTCAAAGAAAGCCTGCACCACTTAGCAAGATGATCACTATTTCAAAAAAAAAAAAAAAAAAACAGGTTTGGAACAAGGAAAGAAATTTGAAAGTTTTAGAATCTTGAGCTGATTAGATTATGGTTCCTGTTTGGGCCAAAGTGGCCATTATTTCGACCAGTACAGACATCTTGACTTATGTCATTATTTCAATTAGTACAAACATCAGACTTACATCACTGCCTGCAAGAAATTCATATTTAACATCAACTGTGCTAAATAACCAAATCTCTGGTGTTGATAGGAAGTAGAAATGTAGTAATTAAAGGTCCTATCATAGCAGCTCCTCTACAGTGAGAGTTTCAGAGCAACCTCCCCCCACGAAGATTCCTAGTTACAGTGTGCTTGTATTAACTGGTCTCCTAATCCTACCTCCAGCTTCTACCCTGGGACACAAATGAACCCTCAGCAAATATATGCCCACTCTTCTGTATTATAGTACAAATTTTAGACAAGACGCAAGTAAAAGTAAGAAAAAAACAGTGTGGAAAAACATCTTTTCTAAAAAAGATATTTTGTCAATTTTCTTGTCTTTATTACAATTTGATATGTTGACACTTGGCATTTCACAGTATTTCTTTCAGTTGCTATCTTTGGTTAAAAGACATTTCAATCAACACATTTGTAGCCATAATAGTGTTATCAGGTATCAAATTTCTTTAAACACAAGACTGTTTACAAAAGGGAAAGGAAGATGGGATACAGCACAGCTCGCCCTGTCCGTGCCCCACCTCTGTGCTCCCACCCTCTCACAGAACGCTATTTTTCCTATCATTCCAAACATGCCACTCCAGGTCACTATTGCAAATATCTGTTATAAATGTAATTTGAAAGTTTAGTGTTAAGTTCTAGCTAATGACTAATTTCTTTAAAAGTATTCAACAAATTAGGCACTGAGGGACGTATTTATTTCCCTGAGTTAAGGGATAGAGGCAGATTTTCAAAATGTTTATTATGAACTAGCAATAACATAATTAGCTATTTAACAATTTTGTTGATCTGATGGACAGGGCAAAATTATCTTCTACTTAAAATTACTCAAACAAGCATAATGCACAGCTCTAATAAGTTAAAAGTCTCTTGATTAGTAAAACAAGAAATCCAGAAAATAATTTCACTTATTTATTTTCTGGAATAATCTAAACCAAACTTGAGTCACCTGTGTTTTTTACCTAACTTCTGTATATGGTATGCGTTCTGTGAACCTTTGACCTTTTCTCCTAAATGCATAATACATCACTGTTTCTAATAGAGGCAGAATCATTCAACTTTGGTCATTTCTAACCTATGCCCTTGCTTATACATCATTTCACTCTCCTCCTTCACCAGAGAGTGAGGAACCACCAGCCAGGTGAAATGATTTTCTCCATGCTCTCCACATACACAGGAGTGCTTAAAGACTATCTCTTCAAGATTGTGTGTACTATTAGGTTGTTTTAACAAATACCCACTTTATAAACAATAGGAAAATATAAGTTCAAATGTGGCTAATCTCAAAGTCTGAGCGAACGCTACATAAATTAGTATGATTTTATTGTAGTTCATTTTCAAATAAGTTGCTTTGCTTTTCAGCTGTTATACAAAGAATTGGAGAAGCAAATGCTGCAACATAAAATGCAGAAGAATACTCATATTGGCAAATCTATTTCACTCTAAGAGTTTTTTAATTTTTTCTCAATGTTTCCTCTCTCGGTGCTGATGGTTTTTGGCATTATACCTCTGCTTTCTCATGGATACTTAATCTGTCTTTTGAGCATAGTTCAAGCAAATTTATATTATAGAAAAGAGATGCTTCTTTTTCCTTTGTAAGGGTGAGCTTTCTCTCTACGTTTTAAATATCAATAATACCTTTGCAACCCTTTATAATTAGAGAATGTTATTTAGTCGCATAATTTTACAGGTGAAAAATCTTAGATGTGCTCACTTGAAATCCAGCATCTGATTCATAATATCCATTAATATTAATTATGAAATTATCAGAATACTACTCAAGGAACATGTATAAATATTCTTGTACCAAAGAAGAAACTGAATCCAACCACTCCAATTTCAATCTGAATGTAGTAATTTTGATTAATTCATCACAGTTTTGTTCTGAGTTGAAACCTTTAAGACTGACTTCACTTCTTAGAACAATTCTTGTAGGAAAAAGATGTTAGTGTCTTTCTGTTTTCAAGAGAAACACACATTATATTTTCCATGGAGGAAAATAAACTACAATGAAAGACACAAAGAAAACAATTTATTTCCAGAAAACAATTTAATGTTGTATCTGGATGGCCCCTGCCAAAGCCTCATGCAGTCATAATTAGGGCTTTTGGAGGCAGCTGGATCAAGAATGGTGCTAGGGTTGAGTCTCAGTGTAGTGCTAGGACTGAGGCGGCTGCACCCTGGGTGTGAGTGCTACTCAGGAGCCTGAAAAGCACATAAGGGACAGAAAGATGGCTGCTCCTGTCTCTAGCTGGTGCTTCTTTGCTACTTTGCTGCCTTCTGCCCACCATGAACTATTTCTCCTCTGCTATGCCACCCTGCCTTGCAGCCAGCTGACTATGAACTAAAACCGCTGCATACTGTGAGCTACCACAAAACTTTCCTCCTTAAAGTTTGGATTTCTGGTATTTTCTGTCAGCAATGAGAGAAAAGTAACTAAGAAACTAGAGGAGATTTTAAGTAGCATTTGTGTAATGTTAATAACAGTGGATAGATTACACTAGCTAGCAATTTCTATGGAAATTAATATGAAACATTTCTTTCCTGAAAATAAAATTAATGAGAGGAATAGCCAAAATCTTCATTTATCTCCAATAGCATAAAATTCCAGGTCACATCCATAATTGTAGTCATTACATTAAACATTTTATTATCTGACCCCCAAAATGAATGCTAATCAAAGATACCACTCAGAGTTTTGTTTTTAAAGGCTAGATTGTCTTAATTTTTCTAAAAAAAGAAAAAGCTCTAACAGATGTCACAGAAACAATTAATAGGAGAGAAACATACTAATTAGCTTCAATATTTCTTCATTTTAACATTTTATTCCAACTATAAAGGTATATTACCTTATTTATACATTAAATCACCTGCAGTCTGATTTCTCATTCCTTTGTAAAGTCTGAAATAGTCACTTTTCCTTTGTCCCAGAATGGGGGTCGGTGAGGGATTCTTACACATGCAAGGCAGATGCTTTACTACTGAACTACATCTACAGCATATACATATACATATATATATATATATATATATATATATATACACACACATATATATGTATGTATATATATACATGCTATATATATGTGTGTATATGCTATATATATGTATATGCTATATATATGTATATGCCATATATGTATATGAATATGTATATGTGTATGCTATATATATATATATGGTATATATGTGTGTATTTTAAACATGGGAAGAAAATTATACAAAATAAAGACAGCCATTATCTTTTGATTCTTTATTACAAGCAGTTGGGTCTCCTCCTTACAATTGTTGATTTCTATAATGATTCTCTACTTATTCCCTCAGTACAAGTAAGACCTGTTTAAATTTAAAATATAGTGTAGATAGGGTCTCTAAAAATCAACAATGTTGGGACTGATTTTGGAGAATTCATATACAATTAAAGATAGACATTTATAGCAAAATTAATAGCAGTACAGCCCACAGCCCATGATGTACATCTAGTATGCAGATCTTAATTTAAAGGTCTGTGTGTAGATGAACTGTGAAGATCCTGCCAACTTGTTACTGACATTTTCAAGGTTAGCCACCGCAGAAAAGCCATTGTTGTTAGTAGATGATAGAAACAGTAGAAACCAAGGAATAGTGATGCATCTTTTGGTTAATGGAAAAGAGGAAAATTTTCTTTTTTAACTGGATGATGGTTTCATGAGGTTTTGCTTTAATTAGGTGCACATGAACATACTTTTCTAATCACTGAAATATACACAATAATTTCATTAGCATCTGGTTATAGGTGCTCTATATATTGCTGAAAAGCAGAAAATGTAATTGTATAAACTGTAATAGCTATCTTGAAATGATTTTAATGGAATAACTAAGAATATGGGCTCAGCAACAGATTTTCAGGGAACACTGCCTACCTAACACCTATGTGACCTTGAGCAATTTGTTTAGTCTGCTGCATTTAAGGTTGGTGGACTTTAAATAAAGATGGGCTTTGAACATATAGAGGGACCCATGGTCAGTCCACATAAATTATACCTGTGGTTGCTACTTGTTGTAATAATCAATGTAGGTTGGTCAGTTATCCAATGATTTATTAAAGATTAAATATCCAAATCTATTTCAATCTAAGTTGTCATTTCACTGTGAGATATGAGATATATTTTTAAATAGTGAATAAAATGTCCAATAATCTAGTCTATTCATCTGCCACCAATATCATTTAGCAGCAATAATTTATATATATAATTATATACATTATATATAAATTATTATATATTATATATAAGAATATTTATATTCTTAGTAAGATAGTTGCTCTCCTGTTTTTTAACTGCTGAAACTGAATTTTTTACACTGTGTTCTTTAGTAGACATTACAACTATTTTGAGCATGTAAGAAAATTAAAAATGATTTTGAGAAATAATATGTGAGAAAGTGATGTAAAATTTAAAGTAAAATGATGTGACTGTCTTTAAAAACTACCCAGGGAAGTAGTGACAAGAGAACACACTTTTAACAGTGCTTGTATCCCGGCACGGAGAGTGTGGGTAACCTTTTACTAATCTCCACCAAATGCCTTTAAGGTACACACATTGCTTTCATTGTAGGGGAAATGCTGGGGTATGTTCACGTGTGCCCAGATATTTTAAGACCTACTGCCTTTTAGGGGAAAAAGGCTCATGGGAACCTGGTCTCCAAGATTCACAGAATCATCTAGTAAAACAAAGTTCCCGCAGCCCCAGGCTTCCTTGCACGCTCTGTTGTCCTACCCGGACCCATCTCGAAGACAGGATTCAGCCCATATGGTTTTCACTGCACACTGGTGGGAGTGGGAGGTGAGGGGTGACCATCTTTGAGTGAGTTCAGGCCCCTGGCCCTCCCTCCTCCTGGTCAAAGCCTGTGCTTTCCTTTCCCGGGAAATCCTACTCGACCCCTGACAAGATCTCAGGCAGAATGAACACAGAGGATAGGGGAAGCTAAAGAAGGGAGCCAGGTGGATAAGCTGAATCTCAATCCTTTTCTTTTTGTAAGACAGTCTCAGTGTGTAGCTAATATTGGCCTTGAACTCATTATGTACTCCAGAATGACCTCAAAACTGTGACAATCATCCTGCTTCAACCTCTCAAGTGCTGGGATTAAAGGCATGCACCACCCCTCCAAGCTGCCCTTTTCTTTTAATAATTTTTGAAATCTAAATCAAATGTATCCCAAACCCAGTCTTTTTAGAACAAATGTGCTCTTGTTTTATATTTGCATTTCTGATTACACAGAGGTCCCCCACCCCCACCCCTTCAGCCTATTGAGCTTGCAGGAAAAGTTAGAATCAAATGGGGCAAAAGTAAATCTTTATCCAACTTGATTCAATCATTTTCAAAGCCCAAATAAAATGAGTCCTGAGTAAATAATGTTGAAAACACTAACCCATCAAATGAGTGACTTATTGTAACTCACAGTAGAGAAAGAATCCATGTTAAAGAGACAAAGGATATCAATAATATATGAGTCCTGCATCCGAGCTTTTGTCAAACAAATGATTTCCAAATGCACATTCTTACCATAGATAAATTCCCCTAGTGAACCATAAATATAGGACTACTAAGGAAAGGATCATGACCAAGGAGAAAGGAAACAGTTCCACTCAAGGCTGCAGATAACTTCTGTGACAAGAATGGGAGGTTGACTCACCAAGCAACTGGATTTATTTCCACAGTTAGGCTAATACACCTAAGAAGTCAGAGGAAAGATGGATTTTACCACTACTTACCTCCTTTTGCTTCTAGAAATCTTCTCATCTCCAGGAATTTATGTCATGTTTCAGAACAGCTCATAATTTTGGTTTCAGTTTCTATCAGTATGATGCTTTAGTGTTTTGTTTTAAACTTCAAATAGCCTAAATGATTTTCTTGGTTTATGCATTTGGAAAGGAAAGACTGCTATAAAAATAGGAGGTTCTTATTAAATATTCACTGAACTTAATTCTTTTTAAGGAAATTATTCATTTCTACTATAACTTCCCTGTTAAGCTATTTTATGACTCAGGTATCATTAAATGCTTCCAATTGTAGTTTAAAATCTGTGAATTCTGTGATGTTAGATTGCTAAATCAGTAATTTCACCATAATAAGTGATTATATTTTATCATACTGTTTTATTTTCATACTATTGTGGTAATTAACATTTATAAAAGGAACTTTTTAAACATAGGTATATGATTTTTTATCAATTTCCATATTAAGTAGAGAATATATACATTGAATTTATTTCATAGTAAAGTGCCATTATTTTAAAACATATTTACAATGAAAATTTCATTAAAAAAATTGTCTTTGGATGTGAGTTTGAGATACAGATACATCACTTACCAAACATATGAGCTAATTTCTGTGAACCTTTTTTCCATATATAAAGAAAATAATATCTAGCTTTTATAGTTGTGGTAAAGATGGAATGAAGAAAGCATATAAAATAAACCACATGCTTCCTAAACACAAGAGAATCACTTTGAGGGAGAGGTAATGAGAAATAACAACTTGAGGGAAGGTTCTTCACAGTACCCCTGGAAGATATTGTAATTCTCTAAGATAAAAAATGGAAAACAATAAAGTGAGGAAATGTATGATTTGTATCCTAAGATTTTTTTCCACTTATTTAAATCATCATCTGTTATAATTCCTAGTGAAATATTTTGTTTTCCTTAAGGCAAAAATAACTCAATGAAATTTTCATGATATAAAGTTGACTTTATCTATAGCCAGTTAGGTTAATTTGCCTATTCTAATTATTACTAATCACAATACTGTTACTATGATGGGAAAACACTGAAATATTAAACCGATAATGAAAACAGAACAAGAAGAAAATGACTAATATATAAGATAAATGTATTGGATCAAATAAATTTCTGCCTCAATACTATACAGTACAGCAGAGCATGGTAGAGTTCAACTCCTATAAGTGAGCTTAGTTGATGATCCACTTAACCAGAAATGTCAGCCTTAGGGTGTGCCCTCCCCAGGGACACCACAGTCTTTTCTGAAAGCCACATCATGAACCAAAAACATCTTTATCTCTTGGTGAGTTACATGTGAATAGTAATAAAAAGTCCTTCTGAGTATTCTGAAAATTGTGAGGAAAATAAATATTTGGT
>PVIR01018796.1:0-32867 GCA_004026965.1 Petromus typicus | reverse complement strand
CGGGCCCTTGCACTTGCAAGACAGGTGCCAGAACCACTGAGCTAACTCCCCGGCCCTCATAGTATATAATCTTGAAGCATACATAAAAGAGTACTTACACATATATACAGAATCTGCCAAAAAAATGTACCCACACTCACCAGTCCACTGTTCCAGTAAATGTCTGGAAGCTATTGGACAAGCACCTCTTGTAACTGTAGAGTCCAAAGGTAACTAGTATTAACCTCATGATGTCTCAGTAAATTTAATATTAAAATATTTATACAAGTTTTCCTTTCTTGATGCATACATTTTTTGGGTATACTCTATATATCTGAAGGTAGATATCCATTCTGGTACTTGACCATTTTTAAATTGGGTTGCTTTTTCTTTTCATGTTTTTTTTTTTTTGTGTGTGTGTGTGTGGGACAAGGCTTTGTTATGTAGTTTAGATATACTGTATAGCTCAGGACAGCCTCAAACTTATAGCGATCCTCCTTCCTGGGATTACAGGTGTGCGCCACCACACCTGGCTAGGATTCTCCATTCCTCTACCCTAGTGCTTCTAAGATAGGTGTGGTACCACTTGAACTAAATCCCTGTACCTTTTCTATATTTTGAGACATGGTCTTGCTGTGTGATTTAGGTTGTCCTCAAAGTGTTCACTATGCAGCCCAGGCTGGCCTTTGTGATTGTCCTGTTTTAGCCTCCAGAGTTTTGGGGTTATATTATGCCTCGCTACTCCACTATAATTTTATATATTTATTTATTAATAGTAGCAAAGTTTTTCTGCTATAATTTTAGATGTAAGGCTACTTCTTTTTCGCCCTTTGCCCCTTCTCTGTCTCAGCTACCCTCTTTCTTTTCACTCTGTGCCTCTCCCCCTTTCCTTTTGTCCCCTTTCCCACAGTGTGGCAAACTGTCTACCTCTCATATATCCTTTTATCCCTGAGACTAATTGTTTTGAGAAGACATTAATATAATTAGTTTTTAAAATTTACTTTTCATCTTGGTTATAGTAAAAACCATATTATTATTTGAATGAAATATTAAGTGAGCAGAATTTGGCTGAATGTGTGGTGGTGTGTGTCCCCATTCCTAGCTACTCCAGAGGCTGAGGTCAGAGGATTGGTTGAGCCCAACAAGTCCAGGCCAGCCTGGGTAACATATTGATACCTCTCTTAAAAATGAAAAATATAAAAGCAGACTGAGAAAACAAGATAAATAAAATGATCCTTTTGTAGATTCATTCCAACACAGGGTTCTTTGAGTGGGTAGGATGCATTGCAGCTGGCTTGCTCAGGTGCTGTGACTTCCTAAGGAGAGGGATGCAGAGTCTTCTCTAAAGAGAATGTGGTGCCTGGTCTGCTGCACTGGCCTCAGCAGGGCACTGGAGTCCTGGGTCTGCCTGGTCTGGTCCTTAGGGCCAGGGCTGGGTTTTCCTCGTGTATTGCAGGAGCCCTCTGAGTGTGGTATTGTTTCTCCATGACTACAGTTCGCAGTTCTTCAGGCAGCTGTGGAAATTTGTACTTCCTGGGCACCAGTGGCTGTTAATGGGACAGATATTTGGCTAAAATGAACTTTTTTCTAGCTTTGCTCTTGTGGGTAATACACTGCTAGTGGCTTGGAATTTCCATCCTTGGGATGGAAGCACTGAGCAGTTTTTAATATGCTCTGTGGATCTCCTCAAACTGATAAGTAGGTGGTTCAGAATTAGGCAGTCTCTCTTACTCTGTGGAAGTGATGGTTTAATGACAATGGAACATTGGGCATTCCCACTTTTCAAGTGCAGGGTAACCTTGAACTCACTATATAGCCCAGGCTGACCTCAGACTAGAGGCAGTCTTCCTGCCTCAGCCTGCCAAGTGGTAGGATTAGAAGAGTGTGTCACCATGCTCAGGTAATAAGATACTTCTGTTCAATTTATTTTAAGGTAGAATTAGATTGATTTAATTTATGACTATTTCCACTACAAGCCTCTTCCAAAATTTTTCTGATAAAGTTAGCTGTTTGCATATAAAAAGCCATACTGTTCATGTAAAAAAGAACTCTTGAGTGATAGAGAAACTAGTATTTGCAAAACAGAAGTATTCTGGATATTTTTAGAGAAGGCGGTGTTGGTTTTAGAACGAAGGAAATTCTATTCTGTACATTTCAGGATAGTAATTGTAACCACTTTATGGCACGTACATCCTATAAATTTGTAGTAGCAGTATAATATAGTAGCAGTATAATATAATAATGGTTCATAGTTCTGTATGGTGTGTGTGTATCTATCTATCTAGATCCATCTATCTATTTATATGATAGATAGATCTAGATAGATAGATAGATCCCTAATGAAGTCTCAGGATAATTTTCATGCGGAAAAAAATTTTTGCAAAAGCCAAGAAAATTGAACAGTTTTTTTTTGGTAGTACAAAGAACCTAGGGCCTCTAAACTGGGTTGCCCCACTCCCTTTTTAAAGAGTCTCCTAAAATTGGTTAAGTTTCTAAGGCGGGGGTGCAACCTGTGATCCTCCTGTCTCAGACTCCTAGAATTCTGAGATATGGGTGTGTGCCACTATGTCTTGTTGGAAATGTTATTTAACATATTCTCTTTCACCGTGGATATTTGTTTATTTAGAAAAAAGGTCTTGTTATGTAGTTCAAGCTGACCTTGAACTACTACGCAGCGCAGGCTGGCCTCAGTGCAGGCTGGCCTCAAACTCATAGTAATCTTGCCTCAGCTTCTGAGTGCTGGGATTATAGTGTGTGTCACCACACCTGACAATTAGTTCATTCTTTAACAATAAGATAACTTTTTTTTCTGGTAACCGGTCAAACTCAGGACCTTATGTTTGCCAGGCAGGCACAGTGCCACTGACCTACAGCCCTGGGCATGTTTCTGTATTCTTGATGGATAGCCATTCTAAGCGGGGTGTAGTGGAATCTCAGTATAATTTTGCTTCACATTTCCCTAATGGCTAAAGATTGAACATTTTTTTCTTATATTTACTGGCCCCTTGTACTTGGTCCTTTTTTTTTTGAGACAGAATCTCTTGCTTTGTAGTTCAGACTGGCCCTAAGCTCACTATGTATCCAGCCCAGCCTCAAACTCACAGTAATCCTCCTGCCTCTTTCTCCCGAGTGCTGGGATTATGGGCATGAGCCACCATGCCTGACATTGTGGTATATGGTACTGATTGCTGGTAGTCACTATGCCCAAAATTGTGGTATGTGGTTCCTCGGGATCAAACTCAGGACCTTGTGCTTGCCAGCCAGACGCTGGAACCACTGAGCTAAATCCTGGCCCTGTACTTTGTCTTTTGAGAAGTTTCTTCTCAAATAATATGCCCATTTATTGCTTGAACCATTTGATACTTGAGCTCTTTATATATTTTAGATACTAATCCTCTGTTGGAAACATAGATGGCAAAGATTTTCTCCTGCTCTGTAAGATGTCTATTTATTCTGTTGGTTTTTTTTTGCTGTGTAGAGACTTTTCTATTAGATGTAGTCCCAGTTGTACATTCTTGCTGTTATTTTAGCAGTTTCATTTTCAGATTTTATACCTGGATCTTTGATCTATTTTGAATGGAAACAGGGGTCTAGTTTCAATCTACTACATGTGGCTATTTAATTTTTCTAGCACCATTAAAGAGGCTGTCATTCCTGCAGCATACATGTAGGGTATGCTGTTCAGGATCAGGTAGCTGAAGTTGCATGGGTTTCCTTCTCATTGATCTATGTTTATTTTTATGCCAGTACCATGCTTTTTTTTTTTTTTTAACTGCAGCTTTGTAAACTACTTTTAAATTGGATATTATGATGCTTCCAACCTTATTCCTTTTGCTTAGGTATGCTTTGGCTATTTTGGGTCTTTTGTGTTTCCATGTGAACTTTTAGATTGCTTTTTCCTGTATCTGTGAAGAATTTTTTAGTTTTTAAAGAATCTCTGTATTGATTTCCGTTATAGTTTTACTACACATTCCCGTCAGCAGTGTACAAGTGTTCCATTCTCTCCATAGCATTGCCAGTATTTGTTCTTATTTGATATCTTGATGATGTTTTAATTTGTATTTCTCTAATGGTCATAGTTGTTGAACATTTTTTCTCATATTTATTGACCATTTATACTCGAGGAATTGTGGTATGTGATACGGATTGAACTTGGAACTTGGCATTTGCTAGGCCTGACGCCAGACCCACTGAGCTAAATCCCTGGCCCAGGAATAAATATTTTTAAACATACAAATAGTCACTAATCAAATGTAATGTTGATATATACAATTTAATATATACATACATATATATGTATATATGTATATATGTATGTGTATATATATATTTTTTTAGTCCATGTATAAAACTCTAGTCTCTTGTTTTTGAACACTAACTTTCCCTCTCCTCTCTCTCCCCCTTTTTATTTTGTTGTAGTTTTTTGAGAAAAGTTTCAAAACTCATGGAGATCCTTCTGCTTCAGCCAGATGAGTTTTAGGATTGTAAAAGTGTGCATCCACACTTGGCTACAATTTGTTTTCCAGTTAGTATCAGTAAGACAAAATTAACATTGAGAAGTTAATGATAATAGCAGTGGTCACCAGTAAAAGTGGAGGTTGTTTTTCCAGGTTTATAATTTATACATTTTAAAAACAGTTCTTAATGATTGAATTTTTTGTTCTAAAATTTCCACTTGTTCTTTTTTTTTTTTAACTTGATAAAGGCATCTTTTTAAAAAACAGTTAACATCACATTTGATGAAAGATTAGGTGCTTTTCTGCTAACAAAGGATGTATACTCTGCTTATATTCCACACTGAAATGGATGTTCTTTTTTTTCCCACTTTTTCTTTTAAATCTTTTATTTTTATGTTGAGACTTTCCATCTTTCCATTTATTTGAGTATTTATCATCACTTTTGGGGATATTTTTATAATAGGTGCTGGGAGATCTTTTTGTAGTAAGTCCAATATCTTCGTCAATTTGATTTTCTTTTCCTAACTGAATAGAGAATTTTCTGGTTATTTATATATTGAGGAGTTTTTTATTATATTTTAGATATTTGGAATTTTATGAGATTCCGAGTATTGTTTTAATTCTGTGGAGATGATAATATATTTGTTTATTCAGATTGCAATAATGATAGGTTCAGGAGATAAATTCCTGCCAGTCTTATTTGTTAATGTTTCTAGCATCAGTTATGTTTTCAAAGCTTTTGCTGTGCATTTGGATCTGTCCCACATAGTACACCAGTGACCAGTCTTGGACATCAAGAGGTAGTCTTTTCTGAATTTCAGTTAAGATTTTGGTATGTTGGTGTGTTTAAGGTTTTATCCATGTGCAGCTAGATGGCAAAACCAGGAATTCAAGAAATACTTTCTGGACGGGGAATGTAGCTCCGTGGTGCAGCATCTGCCGAATTGATTCCTGGTACAATAAAAGAAAAAAGAAAAAGAAGAGAAATACTTTCTGAGCTTCTTCTTCTCTTCAGTATTCCTATTACTTTCCGTGGAGCTCACATTTTCAGCCCTCCTGTCAGAGAGGTGGGGCTTTAGTTAGCCTCCTGGCCACACACTTCCTACTACTGCTGATAACAAGAGCCAAGCAGTTGAGGATGAGGAAGAGGGGAACAGTGGGGTTTGTCTTATCTTCTTGGATAATAGCCACTCCAATGGGGAGCATGGTAGACTAAAAAAAAAGTTCCAGGTCCTAATTCCTAGAAATGAGTCACACATCTGTGAAATTCTGGTAATTGTGTATTTTTGAAAATGCTAAATTACTGCTTACTACCATATGTGAAATATTTTTTTTTAGCTATGGAAACTTCCTTGACTACTGGAAATAGGTTTATATGACTCTGTATTTTGGTAGTTTGTTTAAAAATCAGTTTGAGATAATAATCAGATTAAACTGTAAAATTTTATTGTGTGGGTGAAGTATTCTAATCCTAATTATGAAGATGCAGTATTTATGTCCTCTCTTTTGCTTTGTAATGAATGCAGTATTTTAGCAGCCCTTGTTATTAATCAAATAACATTTAGCTATTGGTACAGAATTCAGTACTGTTTCATACAGATTGTTGAGTTAGGTTTTGATTTTCCTTTTTCTCACATTTACTTAATAGTGATATAATATCTAGGTTAAGCTACTAAAGATTGTTGGTAAAGCAATGAACTGGTATGAATATAGGAAAATATTTCATAGGTCACGCCTACTGTTAGTTTGGAAGGGCTAGTGAAGCTAATTACTGTGATTTCTTGTAGTCCAGGTTTTTTTTTTTTTTTTTAGGTTTTTTTTTTTTTGAGACAGGGTCTTGCTTTGTGGTTCAGGCTGGCCCTGAGCTCAGCCTCAAACTCACATCACAATCCTCCTGCCTCTGCCTCCCGAGTGCTGGGATTACAGGCGTGAGCCACCACGCCCGGCACTGTGGCATGTGGTACTGGTTGCTGCTGAGTGTGGTTCTCCACACCCAGTATTGTTATGTGGTTACTGGGGAATCGAACCCTGGTCCTTGCGCTTGCAAGACAGGCGCCGGAACCACTGAGCTAACTCCCTGGCCCCTGTAGTCCAGTTTTTGACTGAAGGCAGATGTCAGCAGAATTTTGCCTACTATAAATTTTACAGTAAAAAAGCAACAGCAGAATACCACTGTATCCTTGTTTTCCCTGTCAAAGACTTGTGAAAACTTAAGAAAACAACCTAACCTTCTTTTATAACTGGGAAAATGATTGAGAAGAGGAAGATAAAAGAAAGCAGATTGATCATGTGTAAGGAAAGATGTATATTTCTTACTACTTAAAATACAGGGGGCAAGGAAGACCATTTATTTATCTTCCTCAGTTTTTTTTTTTTCCTTTACTCTGTTAGTTCCCTGGCACAGTTTATACTTATTTTATGAAGTATAGTTTCTTTGTTTTTGATTCAAGGTTTTACTCTGTTGTTCAGGCTGGCCTTGTGCTCAATATATAGTCCAAGGTGGCCTTGAATTTGCAGCAATCCTCCTGCCTCAGCCATCCATTGTGCTAGGATTACAGGCACGTGCCACAACACCCAATTTTAATGAGGAATAATTAGAATAAGTTGAAATTCTAAGCATGTGGATCTTTGTGGATTTTTCCCCCTTCTACCTTTGTGTCCTTAGAAAAATATTTATTGAAGCTAGTGGTAAGAAGAAAATACTACTTTGAATATACAACATAAATATAAAAAATCCTAATTTTTTTTTTTTTTTTTTGGTGTTAGGAACTGAACTCAAGATTTTGCAGTTGACAGGCAGCCCCAGTGTCACTGAGCTATGTCCCCATCCCTAAGCATTTATTTTGTACTAAACTTACTGAAATATTTAAAGATTTGTTTCTTTTGTTTGTTTAAGAGTAGGAAGAATTTATTGAAAGATAGATTCTTAGAGACAGAAGGATCTGGGAAAGTGAGTTGCCCTTTTAAATTTGATTTTAATTGAAATTTTAATATAGGTAGATTAATATGCATTTATAAGAAACTATACAGAGAAATCACTTTTATATTTTGCCTGGTTTCCCTGTAAAATACATTTTGCAAGTGCACAATGATACTATCTAGTCATATTAAACTTTACTCAGGTTTAGTTGTATTCATTTAGTTTAGTTGTGCATGTAGTAAGTTCTGTACAGTTCTGTAACACAGGAGTTAATATGTTCATCTCCACAGTCATGAGAATTTAGTAGTTTGATGATCATGATCTATGTATATTTTGGTGCTATTGATGATCTATGTATATTTTGGTGCAGTATATCTATCTTTTGATATGTTATAGAGTAAAACAGTATAATAATATAATGTGGTTTGCTGTTTGTTTTCATTCATTGCTTTTTGCCTAATGAAGTTCCTAAGTTTTGGGTTCTGACTTGGTTTGGTTGGGACACTAGCTGTTCTCCTTTTTTTTTTAATGGGAATTGTAGTCCTTCATGAAGATGTACTTGAGGATCCTTTTGTTTGTCCAGACACTACCCTGAAAAGGATCAGCGCCTTATTTACATATTGATATTTTGAAAGCTATGTTATATAAGAATTGCATGCTAACCTTTGTGCCACTAAACTCCTGAAAGCTACATAATGAAAATTTTTAGCAAAAAAATAGTCCCTTTTACTAATTTTTCATTGTTCTTTCTCCCTTTCCTTTCTTCTCTTTCTCGCTCTCCCTCCCTCCCTGAAGGTCAGAATTATTTTTGCAGTAATCCTTGAGAACCATATTAAGCCCTTACTAGCCTATTTATTTGAAGGATAAAATATTTGTTTAATATCCTTCAGCTCCAGAGAAATATTATCTGAACTTTTTTTTTGTCTTGATACAGGTGTTGCTGTATAGTTCAGGCTGTCCTTGAATTCACTATGTAGCCTAGGGTGGCCTCAAACTTGCAGCGGTCCTCCTATTGTTGGGTGGTGGAATTACAGGTGTGCACCATTGTGCTTGG
This sequence comes from Petromus typicus, assembly GCA_004026965.1. Taxonomy (NCBI): domain Eukaryota; kingdom Metazoa; phylum Chordata; class Mammalia; order Rodentia; family Petromuridae; genus Petromus; species Petromus typicus. The sequence continues at coordinate 24,457 of PVIR01018796.1, read as the reverse complement.
CAAACTATTTTTTGAGTTATCATTAGTTTACTTTTCACTAGGTCTTTTAAAAAAAAAATTTCATAAGAGAAGGTCTCACTTTGTAGTTTAGGCTAGTCCTGAACTCAGCCTCAAACTCATCAATCCTCCTGTCTCTGCCTTGAGAGTGCTGGGATTACAGGTTTTAAACATAGATGTCTTCGGTTCCAGAGTTAACAGTTTTGCTAAAAGCTCATCTGTAATGATATGTACATATTGATTTGTTTTGTGTATTACCTTAATTTTTGTAGAGATGCAAAATGTTATTTTATTTTATTTGTTGAGAAACTTTTGTATGGAGATTATGACTTTAGCCTCTGCCTCAGTAGGGTCTCCATCAGTATGATAAGCTTTGTGAGGGTACCTAGCAAATAGTATCTTTTCCTTTCTCTCTTATTTTACTCATTTTAAACAGCTGTCACTTTTTAAAAAAGCCGTACTGAGGATTGAACTCAAGGAGTATTTAGTTATATCTTTAGTCTTTTTTATTTTATTTTGAGGCTGTCTCATGGATTTTCCCAGGCTCAGCTTGAATTTACTGTCCTACTGCCTCAAGTGTTGAGTAGCTAGTGTTAAGAGGCATGTGCTTACCATTATCATTGCATTCTTATGATTCTAAATTTAAAAAGAACAAAAAGACAAAAGCCTTCCTTGTATCCATTCATTTTGTCTAGGATAGATCTTTTTAACTTTGATGTATTCTGTCAGTTAAGTACACATCTTGCACATTTACGGGGTGTTAGTTTGAGATGGAAGTCCCCCTGCACCGCATTGCCAAGGCTGGTCTTGAACTCCTGGGCTGACGCGATCCTCCTTCCTCACCTTCTAGGTAGCTGAGACTAAAGGTATTTATCACCACATTTAGCTTTACTAATAGGAATTGTGGTATGTGGCATATTTTATATGCTCTGTGCCTAATTGATTCATTCTTTCATAACTTGAGATGGATTCATGGTAATGAAGAGTTGGTGAAAAGGTGGCCAGATGTGTCTGGCCTGCTTGATTGATCTGTCCATGAAGAAATGGTAGTTCAAATACTGGAAATGTATGTCAGGGTTGGATGTATTGAAGTATAGTTCTGGTATGTAGGATTCTGACAGTGTTTCCTGCTCCACAGTTGCTGACTGTGTTTTTTTAGCTTTGCTTTTCTTTCTTGTCTCTACCCTCTCCCCAGCCTGACACCCCTATGCTTAATAATTTAACTGTGGGCCTGGAAAGGACCAGGAAATGAAGAAGAGATGGATAGAGACATTTTTATGTTATCATTTTATTATCTTTTTACCACACAGTGTAGACAGTTTGCCCTGGAAACAATTACGTATAATAACTACATTTCCATGCTAACTTCCAAACTTACTTAGTACTTACTTACTTATAGATGAAAATGAACGTTCACACTAGTATGCTGTTAAAATACTTTTGTGATTTTGTTAATCAGTCAGTATTTTTGTTACATTATAATTTAAGCAGAATTCTGGAGTTACCCAGGAGAAGACTGATTATTTATTATGAAGGAAAGTTTAGTATACTTGTATATTTTTGTTTTTTTATTTCTTTAATTTTTCATCTCTTTATATTTTTTGAGACAAAGTCTTACTGTGTAGTTCAAGATGGTTTTGAACTTTCTCTCTGGCCTCAGACTAATGGTAATCATCCGACTTCGGTCTCCCAAGTGCTAGGATTACAAGCGTGCACCACCACGCTGTAATTTATTTATTTATTTATTTATTTATTTTTAGACAGTGTCTTGTTTTTGTGGTTCAGGATGGTCCTGGGCTCACTAAGTAGCCCAGGCAAGCCTCAAACTCAACAGCAATCCTCCTGCCTCTGCCTCCCAAGTACTGGGATTATAGGCATGAGCCACCACACCTGGCACTGTGGTATGTGGTTCTGATTGCTGGTGGGCCTGAGTCTCCACACCCAGTATTGTGGTATGTAGTTATTAGGGATCAAACCTGGGCCCTTGCTCTTGTACTGGCACTGAGCTAAATCCCTGATGTGGTACTTAAAAAAATTTTTTTTTAATAGGTATAATTTGCTTGTAAATTTGTATCTCAATATTTTAGTGACTGCTTTGGATTAAGTTTGGTTGTGTTTGCTCTGTACCAAGTCTGAGTTACCTAGATTTGGGTAGGATTAATGAGCTCACTTGATAGGTGAGTCACTTTGTAGAGTACCTCTGACCTTGACACAAGCAGAAAAATGTGTTATGCAGTGCCCTCTCTTTTATATTTGAAAACTAAGAAAGTGCTAATCTTTTTTTCCTTTCTAAAGCAGAGGTAAACTTTGAAAAATTTGGAAAACATTTCTGTTTCTAGCATAATGGTATTTGATAACCTTAAATATAGAAATTGCTCACTTGCCCCAACTGATACAACAAATTAAGTATTATATTCATGTAAACAGTTCTCTGCTGTTTAAATACCTCTGTCTTTTTTGAGATGAAACCAGCAATAACAGACTCACCACTCTTTGTGTATTCCGACTTCTTCCTCCTACAGCATATTGTGCTTTAAGTTTACTTTCATCTTATCTTCCCCTCCTAATACCAGGGATTGAACTGAGGACCTGTGCTGTGGTAGGTGCGGCACCACAGAGCTACATCCCTGGCCCTTGTGCTTTTAAGTTTGAAACTTGAAAATACTATGTTGTTTAGTAATATGGTACCTTATCATGACATACAAGAAGGACTTTTCAAATATATTTTAAAACTATGATTACCTAAATTACAGCCTCTGCATATAACCTAGACATATAACCAGTTTTGAAAATACTACTCATTCTAATAGCTACTGAAGGGCTTTTACAAGCTCTGTCATTTTGTTTGCTTTGTTTTCAGGGTTGGCCTCAAACTCCAGAGTTCAAGTGATGCACCTGCCCCAGTTAGCCGGGACTATGAGCATGCGTTACTGCACCTGGCAGCACTCTTGTTTTTTTTTTTTTTTTTTTTTTTTTTTTCCTGGCTGGTGTTCACTTTACTGTCTAGGCTGGCTTTGAATTGACTATGTGGCTCAGTGGCTCACTTATAGTGATCCTACTACTTTAGCCCTGAAATTGTTATGATTATAGATAGGTGTACACCATCACACCCTGTTACTTTAAACAAACTACATGTGTACTTTCTATGTTTTATTATATACTATAATTCTCTTTTAGGCAATTAGGAGGTGTTCTTAATTTTTTATTTAAACATTTTAGTTTTACAAGATTCCTTCTTGACATCATAGTTATTGATAATATATTCTTAAAAATTTTAAGAGAGGGACCGGGGATTTAGCTCAGTGGTTCCGGAGCCTGTTGAGTAAGTGCAAGGACCCAAGGTTGATCCCTAGTAATCACATACAACAATGCTGGGTGTGGAGACTCATGCCCACCAGCAATCAGTATCATGTACCACAGTGCTGGACCACAGTGCTGGACATGGTGGCCCACGCTATCCCAGCACTCGGGAGGCAGAGGCATAAGGATTGATTGTGAGTTCTAGGCTGAGCTCAGGGCCAGCCTGAACTACAAAAGCGAGACCCTGTCTCAAAAAAAAAAAAAAAAAAAAAAATTAAGAGACATCTTCTGGATTCTCATTCTATGTGCAATAATGATAATTGTCAGGTAATAAATTTATTAGTTTACAACAATCATTCATGATGCATGCATATATCACAGCGTCAAATTGTATGCCTTAATATACAGTTTTTATTTGTCATTTATACACAATAATGCTGGCAAAAAGTAGGATCTACTGATGTTTGTGTAGTAAGTTCCATTTTGTAGATAGATAATTTTTAACTTAGAAAATTATATATCAGAGCCATGCTCAATAGCACATACCTCTAATGTCAGCAATCAAGAGGCTGAAGCAGGGGGTTTGGTATGAATTTGAGACCAGCCTGTGCTACATAGTGAGTTCATGGCCACCATGAACTACATAATAAGACTCTCCCAAAAACCAAAAGGAAATTATTTTAGAAAAGCATCTCATTCTGAATTTCATGCTTTATAAGTGACCTTGCTATTTTACTTTGCTGTTATAACTCTTTATATCTTTAATCAAGCCACAAGTGCTTTGTAAAACTGAAGACAAAAAACATAATAAATGAACACACACGTAGTCTTTATACAAAATGCCTGGGAGCAAATTTGAGATTTCTCCCCAGATTTTAGAATATTTGCAGATTTTACTGAGTGAATTTCCCTTATCCAAAACTCTGAATGCTCCCAAATCTGAAACATTTTGAGTGTACATATCAGCGAGTATTTTAAAAATAGAATTATAGAATGAGTCAGTAGCACTTAGTGACCTTTGTGATTACCCAGTAAAACTTCAAATGTCAACTATTTAACTTTCTTTCTTAATATTGTTTGATTTTATATGGCCACATAATTGATTTCAATACTGACTTATACAGTCAAATGTTGAAAGGGCTGAATATCCAGTAGCAACCAAGTTCAAAACCTAGAATTGCAACATTGATCAAAAGTTGTATCTTATCAGTCTTAAATGAGAACTAAAATCTTTGTGAGAAACTATATTTGAGTATACCATTAGTCTAATAATTTACCCTTTTACATGTTCCTCTTGATTTTGCTTTAATAAAGGCACATTACATTTATTTTTAGTTGTATTTAATATTTGTAGCTTATGCATCATATCAGAGGTTGGGAAAAGCTAAAGTAAATCTAAAATGACAGAGAAGCTTTTAAAGCACCATAGATTATAAAATTTTGAAAGACATTTTTGTCACGAAGAATTTCAGACCTAGAAAAACAGGAAAATATATAGTTCACTTTCCTGCTTAAGAAATAAAATATTGGGCGAGGGATTTAGCTCAGTGGTTTTGGCACCTGTCTTGCAAGTGCAAGGGCCTGGGATTGATCTTGGTAACCATATGGTAACCACATACAACAATGCGAGGTGTGGATCAGTACCACAATGCTGGGCGTGGTAGCTCACGCCTGTAACACAGCCCTTGGGAGGAAGGCAGAGTTAGGAGGATTGCCTTAAGTTCAAAGCTGAGCTCAGGGCCAGCCTGATCTATAAAAGTGAGACCCTGTCCCAAAAAATGTAAATAAATAAATAAATAAATAAATAAATAATATTGGAAACAAAATTGAAGTCTGTTATGTATCTCCTTCACTATCAACACAAATCACTCTCTTGATCTTACCATTGCCATGTACATTGTTGTATATTTACCATTTATATATTACTCTTCAGAGAATATATAGTGTTATTTAACATAGTACTACTTAATAAGTTATTTTGTGTTTACAATGTAGCTGTTCTTCTGAATACTACTTGTTTTGTTCTTTGAGACAAGGTTTCAGTATTTAATTTAAGCTGGACTTCAACACACAGTGTAGCATAGATTGGTTTTGAATTGATGATAATCTTCCTGCCTCAGCCTCTGGAAGGTTGGGATTATAGGTGTGTTCTACCACACCCAGCTTCTAAATGTTTCTTATATAATAATTTTGTAATCTCATTAATCCTATTTCATAGTTCTGTAAATTGAAGGAAAGATTAGATAACTTTCCTGAAGACACAAAGGTAGTGAGTAGGAGAGTTTAGATTTGAACCTAACCTGTCTCCAGAGTCATTGTTCATGTTAAACACTAGCTATTCTACGTGTTCTCAAATATGTATAAGGAGTAAAGAATACATATTTACAGTGCTCTTTGTTTATAAATTATATAAACAAACTCCATTTTATAGTTGAAAAAATGTATCAGCAAAGTGATTTGGGCTTGATAGGTTTGAGGTCCCGCAGCCTTTGTACTCAGCTATACCCTCAGCTGTTTTTTATTTTTTATTTTGAGACAATGTCTTGCTCTGTTCCCCGCACTGGGCTCATACTTGCGATCTTGCCTCAGCTTCCCCAAATACAGGGATTGCAAGCATGCACTGTCGTGCCCAGCCTTGCCCTCTGCTTTATTACAGCATTTCCCACACAGAGAGAGCTCTTTAGCCCAGGTCCTGCAAAGAGAAGATTGGCATGTTGCCGCAGTACATGTAATGCAGTGATACTAAGTCTCAGAAGTTAAATGATTTGTTAATAGTCACACAGCCCAGCTTCAAACTCAAGGTTTTCTCATTCCAAAAGCCATTATATGAAACAGTGTATATCACTTACAGCTTCTTCCAAGGAATAGTGGAAAAACCCCATATCCTGTATCCAAAAGATGAGGAAGGAAAAGGACTAGGACCATAGAGCAACAATTAAAACATAGCATATCTTTGTCTTAAATTCCAGAGCCTTACACATATCTTCCTTTTTTAATCTTTTAACTATAAGGCAAGAGATAAGTTCCCAGGGCTTTTTTTTTTAAAGACAAAGTCTCTTTTTTAGTTCAGGCTGGCCTTGAGCTCAGCCTTGAACTCATAGCAATCCCCCTGCCTCTGTTTCCCAAGTGCTGGGATTACACGCTGAGCCACCATGCCCTGGCTTGTGGTATCTGGTACTAAGTGCTCGTGGGCATGAGTTTCCACAATCAGCATTGTTGAGTATGTGGTTACTGGGATCAAACCCAGGCCCTTGCACCTGCAAGACAGGTACTAGAACCACTAGTACCAGCCCCAGTTCTCAGTATTTTATAGTATAAATATTTCTCTTTATATACATAAAGAAAAACTATATAATGATTTCTCTCTGTTCTGAATATTATTTACAAGGATGACATCATTGTCTGGAAGAAGGCAGCTGAGATCAGTACCCTCACTATCAGTTTTATGCACTAGTGTAATGATGTTTCACATTTCTGTCTGCATGTCTATGGTTACCAAATGTTTAAAAAAATGTATTCTGAGTGAGGGTCTTTTTTAGTTGCTATATTGCCCAGGCTCAGCTCAAACTTGTGATTCTCCTGCCACAGCCTTCTAGACTTCTTGGCTTACCACCAGTATACTGTTACTGCACCTCACCTAGAGACTTTGTCCACCTCTTCCCTCTCCCCCAACTTATCTTCTTATTTATTTCTTGTTCCTTACTAGCACAGTGATGGAAGTAGAGAGTTCTGGTGAGGGGTACATTCTGTACTCTGATTTTTCTGTCTGATATTTAGGCAGGCATCATGTCTCCGAACCTCAACACTGAGGCATCCTTGGTGATCCTGTTTCTCCTCAGTGGTTGGGAATTGCTACAGATCTGGAGCAATTATGATTTCCTGTCTTAATGCTGAAGATGAGGAGTTCTTACTTTCCTCCAACTGAGGCTATGAAATAAAACTATTCAATAAAATATCTTCAGGAGAAGGCTTGCAAAACCATCTTTGTTCTGCTGTTTCTATAAATGTTATGTTCTTCAGTAACCAGTTCTCTTGGTTAGTTTTAGCTAGTTGAGATATGTGTGGCATTAGCTGTCAATGTTGTTTTAAAATATAAATAATGTGAGTATATGTTTTCAAAGTTTATAATGACCATTTAATTTTTATTTTTTCTTTTGTTTGGTGGAAGGGATGGTTTGGAGATTGAGCCAAAAGCCTTGGTGCTGAGCTATATCCACTAAACATTTTTATTTGTTTATTCTGAAAAAAGGAGTTGCTAAGTGGCCCACAGTGGGCTCAAACTCACAATTCTCATGCCTTAGCCTCTTAGGGTACTGGTACTACCGGTGCATGCCACTATGCCCAGCTTAGTCTTTTTTTTAAAATCTCCTTTAGTTGTGCATTTTTATTGACTACATGGCACCTTCTAGCAGTACAAGAAAGAATTGTTGAATGAGTAAATGAATTTAGTGATTACCGACCTCACTCCTTTTCTGTGTAGTTTTTAGAAATTTCTGATAATGGTAATAATTTATTAATATCTGAGTAAAAAATAACTCTTTGTAGTCCTTTTGTATTCATCTTAATTTAGAGAGTGTCTTTTTTTGCAATGAAAATAATGCATATAACTTTTACCAAGTTTGAAGGAAGTTTTGTAATTGCACATTATTGCAGCCATTGAAGGAGGACCTTTGACATCTTGGACCTTCATGAAGACTCCCAAGAAAAGGAATAAATATTCAGTCATGAAAACGTATTGGCTAAATTTAATGACAAAGTGCAAAGAAGGAAGAAGAGGGAGAAACTTAACATTATTTCACCGAATTTACCAGAACCGTGCCTGGAGATGGAGAGAGAAGATTTGTTAAAGATGATAACTGTGTCACATTTCTCAACAGGATTGGTTTATTGTTTTCTTCTAGGTGATTTACTGTTCTTTTGGTGGAACATCGAAAGGGCTGCACTTCAATAATTTAATAGTTGGACTAGTCCTCCTTACAAGAGGCAAAAATGAAGAAAAAGCGAAATGTAAGTACTTTTATTATCACAAAATGATGACATACACTCATTTATTTAGAGACGGAGTCTTGCTATTCAGTTCAGGCTGGCCTTAAACTCACTATGTAGCCCAGGTGGCCTTGAACTTTTGGCTATCCTTTTTACTTAGCCATCTGAGTCCTGGGATTACAGATGTGCACACATAAAATGATGTCACATGCAGGTACAGAATAATTTGTCTCGGAATTCTGACAATAAGAGATTTGAATATTTCTCCAGAGAAGATACAAAAGTGGCCAGTAACCACTTGAAAAATGTTACATTTCAGAAATGTAAACTAAACCTACAGTGAAAGGCTACTTCACCTAGGGGATTACATCACACATTAGGGATCTGAAATTTTTTTTTTTTTTTGAGACAGGTTTTCGCTTTGTAGTTCAGGCTGGCCTCAAACTCATATAACAGCAATCCTCCTGCCTCTGCCTTCTGAGTGCTGGGATTACAGGCGTGACCCACCACGCCCGGCCCTGTGGTAAGTGGTAGTGATTGCTGCTGGGTTTGAGTCTCCACGCCCAGTATTGTATGTGGTTACTGTGGAATCGAACCTGGGCCCTTGTACTTGCAAGACAGGGGCCAGAACCACTGAGCTAAATCCCCAGCCTCGGGATCTGAAATTTTTTAAAAAAGATGAGAAAATAACAATGTTAACAATGTGTGGGAAAAGTGTAACCTTCACATATTACTGGTGGGAGTATAAAATAATGCAGCCACTTTATAGACCAGCATGACTGTTCTTGAACTGAGATAGTACTGAGGTACCGAGTAATACTGAGATACTGTATGAAACAGCACTTCCACTCTTTCCAGTACATTCCCAAGAAAATGCTACATGTATTCTTTTTAAAAAATCTGCACAAATGTTCACAGTATTATTGTTCATAATAGTCATGATAGAAATAATCCTAATGTCTGATGAGTGATGATGAATAAAAAAAAATGGGATAGAGCTATACATTGGGGAATTGAGGTAAAAGGAATAAAATACTGATTCATTATTTATATGAAATTTGTGAATTAGGCCAATCAATAGTGGCAGAATGTAGTATGTAGATTAGTGGTTGCTGGGGATTTAGTTGACAGAGATCGGCTTATAGTTTATAGTTTTTTTTTGATTGATGGATGCATTCTGGAATCAGTGATTACTACACAACGTATAGCTATACTAAAAATAACTGACTTTTACCCTACAAAAGTTTATTTTATGGAATATGGATTATACTGTAGCATATATAATAAAGCTATTATTTTTTTAAAAATTCTGTTGACATGGATTAGTAGCCTTTTCTTCACTTAATTCAGAAACCAACCAAAATTTACTTAATAATATTTTCTATGAATTCTTGATGATTAAGTTGATGTGATAGCAGAGACCTTTAATCTCAGTATTCTAGAATCTGAGGCAGGAATGTCAAAAGTCAGTCTGAGTGACTTACTGAGACCCAGTCTCAAAATAAAAAAGGAGTGACTGGACATGGTGGCACACATCTGTAATCCCAACACTTAGGAGGCAGAAGCAGGAGAATCACTTCGAGTTTGAGGTTAGCATGGGCTAAATAATGAGTTCAGGGCTTGCCTAAACTACATAATGAGACCCTGTCTCAGAAACCAAATGTACAAATTATTAAATAAATACAAATATTACTACAAATAAATAAATTCTAGTCTCTGCCTCTTTTATCACAGGGTTTTTTTCCCTTTATGATTATCTTTCCTCTTCATGCAAGAATATTCCTCATATAAAATTGAGTGCCATCCTAATGATTTCACTCTTTTTTTAAATCTGCAAAGATTATTTTCCAATATGGGCCTGGGAGTTAGCTCAGTGGTTCCGGTGCCTGTCTTCCAAGCGCAAGGGCCCGGGTTCGATTCCCCGGTAACCACATAACAATACTGGGTGTGGAGACTCATGCCCAGCAGCAACCAGTACCACATACCACAGTGCCGGGCGTGGTGGCTCACGCCTGTCATCCCAGCACTCGGGAGGCAGAGGCAGGAGGATTGCTGTGATGTGAGTTGGAGGCTGAGCTCAGGGCCAGCCTGAACCACAACGCGAGACCCTGTCTCAAAAAAACCTAAAAAAAAAAAAAAAAGATTATTTTCCAATCGAGTGCTGATACAGATGTGAGAAGCTCACATTCACACCTATATTAGTATTATATATATAAAATCTGTCTTTCTGCAACTATGCATTCAACTAACTGAATCAAAATAGTTGGGAAAAATTACATCTGTAGTAAATATGTACAGACTTTGTTATTATTTCTTAATGCAGTGTTACAACTGTGTAGCATTTACATTCTGCTGGCTATTTTAAGTAATTTACAGGGAACTTAAACTATAGGAGCAGTATGTACAAGTTGCATGTAAATACTGTACCATTTTATGTAAGGAACTTGAGTTGATTTTGGTGTTCTTGGAGTCCTGAAACCAATCCTTGATATAGTTCAACACAAAACAGCAGTATTCCAGTCATATATCTATTTTATTTCCAATATTGGAATATTTTCAATATTGTGTCTTATTTCCCCCAGATCTTTTTTTTTTTTTTTAAATAAAGTATTAGCTGGGCACTGTGGTGCATGCCTGTACTTCTAGCCCTCTGGACAGGTGAGTCAGAAGGACCATGAGTTTGAACCCAACCTAGACAACTCAATGACTTAGCAAGATTCTACCTCAAAATAAAAAGAAAAGTTTGGGAAATAGAGCTGTCTTCAGTTTCAGATACTCCAATTAGTCAGTAATAAAATCATAAAATATGATGCTCTGCTTGATAGTAATATGCCTGGAATTCCCAGTACTCAGATGGCTGAGACAGGACAGTACAGAATTTGAGGCCAGCCAGGCAATTAAATGAGATTCTGTGAGTGAGTGAGTGAGTAAAAAAAAAAAAACAAAAAAAACGTACAGCTCAGATAAGGCTGTCTGAGAATTTCTTCATGTTCCCATTCCTGTCCTTCACAGATATTGTCATTCATCTGTTTTTCATGTTTAAATGATATCCGTGTTATTTTGTATTTTGCTTTCCCCCTGAATATTATGTTGATCTTAAAATGATTCTTGGCACAGAGGGAGAGAAAGTGAAAGTAAAATGGATCAAGATGTGCTACATATATGTACCATTTGCCAAAGAGGAATGTATTTATTATGTATCATAGATACATACTAATAAAAAAGAAAAAAAATAGTTCCTTTAACTGCTTCATAGTGAAATATATATTAATACTTCCTGATGAAATACATGATTTTGTATTTTGGTTTACTTATTTCTTGTTTGTAGCATCTCTTTTTTTCTTGTTTCTCTTACAAAATATACTTAGTGAATATCTTGTATTTTGTACATAGGAGTCAGAGTTTCTGAAGGATAAAAGTGGAATTCCAATGGAAGTAGAATTTCTGGCACATTTTCACCTTTTCTAGATTTTGGCTAATTATTCTCCAAATGTCTACATTTATTTATATTCTCATTAACATAGTGTAAGAGATCCCATTTTCTCTAATCTTCACTAACACTTGATATTTTAGCTGGTAGATATTTAGCTGATAGAAATTTGGTATTTTAGAAAAGAATGACATTGTGTTTTGTGTTACTGGGTTATTTTGAGGAATAAATTAAGTTATAAAATTCTAGGTTCTAGTAATCATTCAATTATTGATACCTTTTTTTAATGTCCTTCCTTTTACCAGCTATATTTCATCTATGTTGAGTAATTTTTTTTTTCTTCTAGATATTTTTAGTCTTTTTTCAAGTGAATCTGGGAGCTATGTTGTACGAGAAGAAATGGAAAGACTGCTCCATGTGGTGGATGGTAAAGTCCCAGACGCACTCAGAAAGTGTTTCTCAGAGGTACATTTAAAGATTTACACTTCATTCCTTATGAATGCCTATTTTGTTATTTATTTTACTTAGTTAATTTGCATATGAAATATCTAGGCTAAAATTTGTCATTTTAGTTTGTAAAACTAATTCTTATTTTATCTTTAATAATTGAAAAAAAAGAACAGAAACACAGTAGTGGATGTGTATTTTAATAAAATTATTTTTCTTTTCTGAGGTCTGCTAATATGTGTAAAGTCCCTCAAGATGGTTAAAAAAAAAAAAAGCCTCTGTAGAAGCTTCTGGTTTTTTCATGGAACACTAACTGTTACCTGATTTCTTGTGGGTGGCTGTTTCCCTAATATGATAGTGCTTCACTGCTTTTGATTTTATTCAGAGAGCTTAGCTGAATCTGACTTTATAGACATTATTGTCTATACTTCAGCCGTGTACATACACAGTATCTAGTTGTAATGTTGCTTTAGATTTTTCTACCTTTAAGTTCTCTCCAGTGATGCTTTGAGTTTCTTCTGTGTTGTTGAGTTCCAGGTGATTTTGCTTTCCCTGTTTTGAACTTGGCTTTGAGTTTTTGGTGATGCTGATGGAATTAGGTTTTATTCAGCACATTTTTTTTTTTGAGACAGGGTTTTATTTTGTAGTTATGGCTGGCCCTGAGCTCAGCCTCCAGCTCACATCACAGCAATCCTCCTGCCTCTGCCTCCCGAGTGCTGGGATTACAGGTGTGAGCCACCACACCTAGTACTGTGATATGTGGTACTGATTGCTGGTGGGCGTGAGTCTCCACGCCTAGTATTGTATGTGGTTATTAGGGATTGAACCCAGGCCCTTCTTGCAAGACAGGTGCCAGGACCTCTGAGCTAAATCCCTGGCCCTATTCAGCATTTTTGTGTGTAGGATGCAGAAAGATGGGTTTTATATTTCTGATTCACCATTCTGACTGGAAGTTGCTATGATGATATTTTAATACTTTTAGATAAACCTCTAAGGTTTGTTTCCCATAATATTATAAATTTGTTACTTAGAAAAAAAAGTAATCTTTGCAAATCTGATTAAATGGATTTTTTTATAAAGATGTTAAATGCATTAAGATGCTGCTCTTTTTCAGGGAGAATATGCAGTTTTCATATTAAGATTTATATAGACACTTGTATTTTGTAGATGAGAACTAAATATGGTTGACTACCTAGTTCTATAAAATGAGGTGTGATAGGCACATTTGATAGGTGATATTTGGTTGCATAGGGAAAAAAATAGTAAGGATGATAGTAGGTGATGGGGAAAAAAACTAGGAAGGTCTGTGAGATAAACTAAAATTTGGCCAAAGAATTTACAGGAAGTTGAGTAGTAATGTTGTGATATCTGGGAGAAACAACCTTCTGGGAAGAGAATATAGCAAAGCCTTAGGATAGATGTGTGCTTCCTATACCCAAGAAATAATAACAAGGCCAGTTTAGTTGAATGAAGTAAGAAGGAATAGTAGGAAATAAAGTGACAAGAGATTATTAGGGCATGGAGGTAAATTATAAAATTAGTCCTTTAACATTAACCTTGAGCAAGAGAGAAACTAGTGGACGGTTTTGAGCAGAGGACAAGGGTGTAGAAAGTAGTCTGAACAGAGTTCAGTTTATGGATAGTTGAAGAGTCCAAATAAGAGGTTATAGTCATTTAGATTATCATGTAGCAGTGAGGTAATGAGTTCATAGATTCTGCTTTTATAAGTGGACTTAACAGAATCTTGTTTTGACTACAGAATAGAACAGAAAGTAGAGGAAACTTGATTTAATAAAAAGTTGAAGGTACTGTTAACTCAGATAGCTAAGACTAATGGGGAGGGAAGTTTAAGGATTTGATATCAAGAGAAGTTTAGGTGTTGCACACCTATGCTTCCAACACTCTTGAGTCTGAGGCAGAAGGATCTGAACGTTGAGCCCAGCCTGAGCAATTTATAGCAAATTAGTGTGAGACTTTGCCTCAAAATAAAAAGTAAAACTGAGTTGGAGATGAAGTTCAATGACAGGCTTCCTGGGTTCAATCCCTAATATTTTGGGGGTACATTTAATAAATTTGAGAATCTTTGGAATTGTCAACTCTGCCTTTAGATGTATAAATCTGTGCTTCAGAGGAGAAAGATTTCTTGGCTAATAAGTGAGGATGATACATAGGTCATTCAAAACAGAAGGAGAGAATATCTTCTATTCTCCAGGGTTTAGAAATTAGTAAAGAGAAATCAAAACAGGAGGCTCAGGGCCAGGGATTTAGTTCATGGTTCCAGTGCCTGCCTTGCAAGCAAACGGGCCCAGGTTCGATCTGGTAACCACATACAACAAGGCTGGGCATGGAGACTCATGCCCACCAGCAATCAGTGCCATATACCACAGTGCTGGGCATGGTGGCTCACACCTGTAATCCCAGCACTTGGGAGGCAGAGGCAGGAGGATTTCTGTGAGTTGGAGGTTGAGCTTAGGGCCAGTCTCAACTACAAGAAGAGACCCTGTTTAAAAAAAAAAAAAAAGAAAGAAAAGAAAATATCAAGGACTGTAGGTGTATATTGTCACTTCCAGCTTTCTTTCTTTCTTTCTTTCTTTCTTTTTTTTAAACGGAAACTTTGTTAAATAGTTACGATTGATTAAATCACTGGCAATTGGTGGTCAGCTTAGCCCTCAGCCTGTTTGTCTCCTCAGCGGTTCAGGAATGGTCTAAAAAAACCCTAACCTAATCATTCCTTGGTTTTTCAGCTGACCATCCATTGACCATCTTGAACCTACAAACTGTCGGTTACCAGTCAACCCAATACCATATGGGGACATTTATTTTGGAAATCCCAAACAGTTTAGGATAGTTTGTATGCTGAGAAAAGGGAAGACCAGATATATACTTTACAATATTATAGTCATTAAGAAAAAAGCTATTACTCGGGGCTAATTACTCGGGGATTTAGCTTAGTGATTCTGGTACCTGTCTTGCAAGCGCAAGGGCCCGGGTTTATCCCTGGTAACCACATACAATACTGGGCGTGGAGACTCAACTAAGCAGCAACCAGTACCACATACTACAGTGCCGGGCGTGGTGGCTCACACCTGTAATCCCAGCACTCAGGAGGCAGAGGCAGGAGGATTGCTGTGATGTGAGTTGGAGGCTGAGCTCAGGGCCAGCCTGAACTACATAGCGAGACCCTGTCTCAAAAAAACCTAAAAAAAAAAGAAAAAGCTATTACTTATAATCGAAGGATGCTATTGATTGTAAGACCTATCCAAATGTCAGAGTTATTAATTATAACGATGTACATCAGCCTTTGGGAATTCAGATTGCTAAGCCGTTTTTAGAGAAACATGAGTAGAGTTAGAATACTGATACGATCCTTAGTTTCTAAATATGTTGACAATATCCTTTTGTGTTGCTGCAACAAATCTGAATGTCATAGTGTTCCATTCAGGAAAACAAGACTCAGTATTACCTTGATTGCATTGATGTTTAATGTTCCGAAACTATTAGGCTAAGCGTATTGCTGTACTTTATAGAATGCTGCTAAACAGTGTAGAAGTTCAGTCTACCATATCTCATTTAGATCATTAGTTATTTCTATCCTGTAATGTCTCAGTGGGATTAGAGCTCCTGGGCTTCTGAATGTCATTCTTCCTATTTTCGTGCGTGCGTGCGTGCGTGCGTGCGTGCGTGTGTGTGTGTGTATTTTCTCATAGAAATATCTTAACCTTCATTAAACTTTGTTTCTCCTGACCAAGTAAGGGAATTAATTTAGATAGCTATATGTTGCTGGTTTTTTCAGCCTGAATACTTTTTTTCTCCTGAGATTAAGCAAGACAAATACTTGCAGAGAAGACGAAGAAATGGAATATATTGCTTCTTTTTTTTATTCTAGTTGGCTTGTGAATATGTGCCTTCTGGGATACTGATTGTCAGTCTAGGAGGACTCCTGGACAATTATCTTAAATTTGCAAGTGAAACTTAAATGTGTTTAATTTTGTATAGATTTAAGTAAAAATATGCTAATTTAGATAGATTGTGAGGTGCTAGAGGAAGGAAAGGCAAGTGAAAATTTTTATTTATTAAATATATCTAAACAAAACCTTGCTTTTTAGTACTGAAGTTTTTCAATATCTGATGAAATAATTTGTAGTTAACACATAGATTTTATGTGGATGGATTTATAAGGGTCTCGCTTTTATAGTTCAGACTGGCCCTGAGCTTACTATGTAGCCCAGGCAAGCCTCCAATTCACAGCAGTCCTCCTGCCCCTGCCTTCCAGAGTGCTGGGATTAATAGGCCTGAGCCATAACGCCCAGCACTGTGGTATGCAACACTAATTGCTGATGGGCGTGAGTCACCACACCTGACATTGTGATATTTGGTTACTGGGGATCAAATTTGAGGACCTTGCATTGCAAATCGGAAACATTGAACTAAATCTCTGGCCCTAAAGTACAATTATTATTAGCAGTAGTAATATTGTTATTATTTTGTGATGCTGGTGATGAAGCCCAGGGCCTTACATGTGCTAGACAGTACTTTTACCATTGAACTAAATCTCCAACCTAAGTTATTTTTTAAAACAGTCTATTTTCCAAGTCTATATACCCTATAATGTTACTTTCATAATTACTGCTTTGTAGATAGTATAATAGTACATGTCAGTTAATTTTGGGTTGTGTAGATTCCAAGTATGATAACCTATGATTTAAAAAAACATACATTCTCATTTTAATTTTAGGGTGAAAAGGTAAACTATGAAAAGTTTCGAAATTGGCTTCTTCTAAACAAAGATGCTTTTACTTTCTCTCGTTGGCTACTATCTGGAGGTGTGTACGTTACCCTCACTGATGATAGTGATACTCCCACTTTCTACCAAACTCTGGCTGGAGTCACACATTGTAAGTATTGACATTACATTGTTTTCTGTTCGCCTTTTAATAGAATTGCCTGATAATATTAGAATGTGCTAATAAAGAAGAAATGTTCTGTGCTGTTCTCTTCCAGTACATAATAAAATGAAATGCTGGATCATTGGAAAACATAACAATGAATCGTCCTTAAAGTAAGCTATAGTAGTTTTCTAGGGCTGCTATAAATAATAATTCATAAATGAAGACAAGAGAAGTTTACTTTCTTATAGTTTCACTGACTAAACTCAGGGTATTAACAAGGTTCTGTTCACTTCAAAGAAGGAATCCATCCTTGTTTCTTCTGGAGTTGGTGACCCTGAGGATTCCTTGGCTAATGGCAACATAACTCCATTTACTTGCTTTGTCTTCACATGGTCCTTTCTTTCAGTACCTGGGATAGAACTCAGGACTTTGTGAGGCAGGCATTGTGCCACTGAGCTAAATCCCTGACTAAATAAAATCCTTTTTTAATTGAGCCTTTCTATCAGTAATCATTTCTCTTTTCTCTGAATTTTCCTTCTTAATTTTACCTTGCATTATAATTATTTATAGAATTCTATTGTTTATACCTGTCATCTCTCCTAAATTATGCCATACTTTCAGGCAAAAAGTCTTTTATTCTTTCCTTTTCCCCAGGGTAAGTCTAAGTATTTGTTCAGTGAATATAGGACATTGTCAAGTGGTATTTTTATCTGTTCCTTTATATGACTTATAGTAAGTTGACTGTTAGTTATATACCACCTACTTTTCTCCATTTTTCTTTCTATTAGATTTTTTTAATGTGCTGCTGAAGTGTAAGTACTTTTTTTCTCTTTTTTTTTTTTTTTTAAATTCAAGGTTTTGCTTTGTAGTTCAGGCTGGCTCTGAGCTCAGCCTTGAACTCACAGCAATCCTCCTGCCTCTGCCTCCCGAGTGCTGGGATGACCGGCGTGAGCCACCATACCCAGCACTGTGGTACGTGGTTCTGATTGCTGATAGGCATGAGTCTCCTTGCCTAGCCTTGCTGTGTGTGTTTGCCAGGATTGAACCCAGGCCCTTGCCCTTGCAAGGCAGATGCCAGAACCACTAAGCTAAATCCCTGGCTCAATTTTTTATAAAATGTAATGTTCATTATATTTTTAGCTCATAATTGGACAATATTTTCTCAGTTATTTATAACATTTTTATTTGCTTAATACATTTTCTTGTTGTTTTTGTTTTTTTGGTGGTAGTGGTGCTGGTCATAGAACCATGATCCTTGTGCATATTAGGCAATGCTCAACCACTTACCTATATCTCAGCCTCTTCATTGAATTTTTGAGTATCCCAAATGAAAAAAAAGACTCACTATAATTTTTTTTTTGAGACAGGGTCTCGCTTTGTAGTTCAGGCTGGCCCTGAGCTCAGCCTCAAACTCACATCAGCAGTCCTCCTGCCTCTGCCTCCCAAGTGCTGGGATTACAGGCGTGAGCCACCACACCCGGCACTGTGGTATGTGGTACTGATTGCTGCTGGGGTGAGTCTCCATGCCCAGTATTGTTATGTGGTTAGCGGGGATCCAACCCGGGCCCTTGCACTTGGAAGACAGGTGCTGGAACCACTGAGCTATATCCCCGGCCCCGAGACTCACTATGATTGTATGATGTTATATTGATAGTTTTAAGCCATTACTGAGCATTGCAATTATTTGGAGAGAAAATTAAAAGTGCAGGTTAGTAGTTCTGTTGACAAAGATTTTTATTTAGTGGTCTAAGACTCTGCTTTAGTGACAACTAGGGTAATTTTGATGTAGATAGATTGTATAGATGCACTGAAAAAGGCTGAAGAGTTCTTTGGCCTTTGAGTCGGACAGACCACCCCTGCCACTTACTAATCGTGTAGCTGTGGGTATTTATTTAATCTCTTTGAACTTGTTTTTCCTCCTCTGAAAAGTGGGAATAATGACAAAATTTACCTCATATTACCTGTTATAAGGGTACATGAGATAATGCGTTTTTACAATGACTCCATCCTATGCCTGTTAGAGAGAATGTGTTTTATAGTCAACATATGTCCTCTTGTCAACAGCTTGTGAATGGCAGTGGGCTTTATCCCCTCTGTGCTCTGTATAGTAATTATGGATCAAGCAGTTTTCTAATAGAGAGCTCTCCATGTGTATAAAAGTTAACTTACCTGGATATGTGGAATGAAGTATTTTTCTTAACAGTTTATTTGGTTTTATTTATACTTTATGGAAATAAAGGACCAGCAATAAACAAGGTCAGTACACAACTGAATTTTTATTGGTTTCAGGAAGCAGCCGCTTTCTTAAAGCATTGCCTGGAAATTATTATCACAAGGTTAGAATTACTGCTAAATTTCTCACAGAAATTCAGTCTGCAGATAGATTTTATTATCTATAAACTCAGCCTTTGCTACACTGTCAGTGTCTTAACGGGTTCTTTGACTGAAATAATTTTTCTACAGTGAAGTTTTCAAATGTTAGAAATGTGGAATTGCATAAGAAAAAGGGAATATTAAGAAAAAAATTACATTTTTTCACTTGGAAATAACATTTATATTACAATGCAGATGCCTTTTTCACATTAATTATAAAGTAAAATTTGAAGCCAAGTAAGTTGAACACACTGCCATATTCAGTCAAATTTGGAAGCCAGGTGTAATGATGCACATCTGGAGCCCCAGTGCTCTGGGAGGCTGAGGCAGGAGGAAATCCCAACTGCAACCTCGCCTGGTCCACTTAATGACTCAGCAAGCCCTGTCTAAATAAATAATCAAGTTTTGTTATCCTACATGTAAATCCAAATGAAACTAGAAAACTGTTTGTGTTCAATGCATAGTTAGGATAAATAACTTGATTTATGTAAGATTTTAAAACTTTTTTGTGATGCCCAGGATTGAACCTAGGTCCTCATACACGTTATGAGAGTGCACTGTGCTGAGCTGCATCCCTGAGACTTTGTCCTGGCAGATAGTTTTCCAAAACTGCAAATCTGAGACTGTTTTTATCTTAACTGTGTTTAAATTAAAAAGCCGAATTCAGTCTTTAGCTCATGGTTTAGTGAATCTTAACCAATTTTTAAGAATCTAGGGGCTGGGGGTTTAGCTCAGTGGTTCTGGCGCCTGTCTTGCAAGCGCAAGGGCCGGGGTTCAATCCCTGGTAACCACATAACAATACTGGGTGTGGAGACTCAAGCCCAGCAGCAACCAGTACCACATACCACAGTGCCAGGCGTGGTAGGTCACGCCTGTAATCCCAGCACTCGGGAGGCAAAGGCAGGAGGATTGCTGTGATGTGAGTTTGAGGGCTGAGCTCAGGGCCAGCCTGAACTGCAAAGCGAGGCCCTGTCTCAAAAAACCTAAAAAAAAAAAAAAAGAATCTTGGTTGTAATATTTTTTTTTCTTTCTTTTTGTATGTTTCTGTTATAATTTTCTGTTTAAATGTCTAGGGTTAGAATTTATTTAAAAGTTTGCCCACTATAAACAGGATGTTTCTTTTTTTAAACAAGATTTTTAAATGGCAATTTAAAATTAAAATCTAAAGCTGTGTACTGCAGATGAATAGTTTGAAATGTTAGTGTAGCTATTAAGTTCTTTGTCTTTTTCTTCCTCCTTCTCTTCCCCTTTATCCTCAACCTTTCCCTCTCCCCCAAACCCTAGTCATTTTGTCCATACGTATTTAGCACATATAATATTGAATTTGAAGAGACAGACCAAAATTTAAAATATATTTAGTTCAAAATACTTTTTGCAGTTTTAAATCTGTTCATTCCATCAGCTACCATAATACATGAATAGCCCTAACCAAGCACAGACTGATAGTTGAGTGTAGACACTGCCAGCCTTTGAAATATTTACATTATAACTGAGTTGTTTATTGGTTGTAATTTAAACTGCTATGTTTAAATACTGTTTGTCATTAGAAAGTAAGATTTATTTATTTATTTTTTGCATTTTGTCTTGGTTTTATGGTTAAGTTCTGTAAGCTAACATTTGCCTTGTGTTTGAATTAAAACATAACTCATTTCTATCTAGTTACTTTGTCTTTCCTCTTTTTCCCTTCCTTTTGGAAACAGAGTCTAGCCTTTGTTGCCCAGGCTGGCCTCAAACTCAGGCAACCTTCCCTGTCTCAGCCTTCTGAGTGTTAAGATTATAATTGTACCCCAACCATGCCTGCCTTTGCCTTCAGATTTTAGACGTCATGCTTTATCTTTCCTGGTAGCTTTCTTCTGCTATACTTCTTTGCCTTTTCATGATCCATCCTTTAGATATTACATTCTTCATTTTCCTATCTAACTGTCACAACCTTGAGAGCATACTTAATGTCTTTTCCTTCATTGTACTTTCCATACAGGGTTAAAATGGCCAGTTTTTTAATTCTCCTAGACTCCCTATAATTTAAGTTGTTCACAGTCGTGTCTGTAGTTTTTAATTCAGCATCAAGGATATCATAGTCAGTGCTTTTTCTAAATGTTTGCAGACTATTACATGGATTTTTAACTTTTTAAACTTTAGTTTTATTGGGAGGTAATTGTGATTTTGACAGTAGCTTTTATGCTTTTCTCCTCAGTACTTTGCATGTGAAAGGTTTTGAAGCACTATTTACAAGAATGTGCACTTGTTCCACTATAGTAAGTGCACTATAAGGGACCACAGTCCATATGCATCTTAGTTAATCTTTTTGCCATCTCTGACATTCATCTTATGTCCATTCCACAAATGAGAATCAAAGACTATAAAAAGTTTAACTTTGAGGTCCAGGGATTTAGCTCAAGTGGTACCGTACCTACCTTCTAAGCACAAGGATCCAAGTTCGATTGCTCATATTGCAAAAATATAAAAGAAGAAGTTTAACTTTGCCAAGCTTGGTAGCCCATGCCTATAAGCACTCTGGTTCTCACTTAACTACTTAGTGAAGCTCTCTCAAAATTTAAGAAGGGCTGTGGTGTAGTTCAGTGTGGAGGCCCCAAGTTCGGTTCTCAGAACTGAAGGAGGAAAAAAGTTAAGCTTGTTTAAGAATAGGTGGCAATGGGCTGGGGATATAGCTCAGTGGTTCCAGCGCCTGTCTTGCAAGCGCAAGGACGCGGGTTCGATCCCCGGAAACCACATAACAATACTGGGCATGGAGACTCACCCCAGCAGCAACCAGTACCACATGCCACAGTGACGGGCGTGGTGGCTCACGCCTGTAATCCCAGCACTCGGGAGGCAGAGGCAGGAGGATTGTGATGTGAGTTTGAGGCTGAGCTCAGGGCCAGCCTGAACCACAAAGCGAGACCCTGTCTCAAAAAACCTTAAAAAAAAAGAATAGGTGGCAAAATTTAGATATGTGAAATATATGTATATTATTGTTTTAGGTATTAGAGATGGTTTATTGATTCACAATGATTTTATTCTTTACTCTTTTCCAAATAACTTGTAACTGAAGATAAAAGGAGTTAAGGAGTAGTTGCTGTGGTGAATTGTCTGTAGATTTATGCCAGATTATGTTGTAGATTTACTTTTCTGATTTTCTTTTTTTCCCTTGGTGTCTTACAAATGATTATTTTTTTCCCCGAGAGTGGGAGAAAGGGGGTTGGTGATTGAACTATGTCCTCAGCCCATTTTTTTTATTTTCAGACAAGTTCTTGCCAATTTGTTAGGTTGCCCAGACTGCACTCTAACTCTAACTCTAATCTGTCTTAACATTTATCTCAATGTAAAGTAGATTTATTTTTATGTTTCTTCCCAACATTTTACTTTACAGTGTTCGAGCCTTCTGTTATTGTGAAAAAGATGTTTCTGTGATTCTTAGCCTGTAACCTGCCTGGTAAATCTGTGTGTCTCACCTTCATTATCCTCTTATCTCTTAGTAATATGTGAAGCTTATTAGTAGATCTCAGGTCATTGCTTCTGAGAGTAGGTTGTTTCCTGAAAAACATTAGAAGAACGGTGTTACTGTGTGGATCTAGCTGAGCATTGTGCCTGACTTTTTTTGATGTGGATCCATTTCTGGCATTAAAGAGCTGTTTCTGTAGCTCGATACTTTGTGAGGTGAGACTTGAGTAGGATGGACCAAAGTGCAGCCCAAGAACGATTTAGAATGTCGGGCTTCTGGTATGCTGCTGTCATGACCCAGAAAACATTATGCCAATAGGTGGGTAATAAATTCATTCTTACTTAGACAGTAGAGTTTAAATTTTCGTGTTGATTTACCAACAGCAAATAGAGTGACTACTGAAATTATGGCCTCTGATTTGTTGAAGTGAAAATAAGATTAGTTAAATTCCCTCTTTATACATAGCAATTCAGCTGCCCGTTTTTGTAAAATGTTTGGTAATAAGTACTGTATATAGAATTTACTTTTGCTTGTTCTTCATGGATGTTTAATTAAAAATTCTGTAGCCCATATTCAGAAAAATAAATGGATCACATAAGCTTTCAAGTCAGAACTGAAAGGGAGACATTGTTAGAAGTCAGCACTGAAGCATGGTTTTAATTGATGAGTATGACTAACTTGATCATTTTTTTCTTCTAAGTATATTCTACTTGTCTTTTTGAATTTCTCCTTAAACAAAGGAATTGTGTTTAAGAAGATATAAACATAGTTTACGAAGTTTAAGAAGTACTATACCTAGTGTGATTTTTTTTCATGTTCTAATGTACTATTATGTAAGCACTAATTAGTTAAGTAACTACTCAATATCTGTTATATACTTAATATCTAGAAATACAGAGAGAAGAACATGAGTTCTATCAGGGCTACTTTTTTACTTCAAGTTCAGATTTTTTAAAATATGCCTATCCCATACTTGAAAGAAAGTCTAGAACTTGAGGAAGCGAATCTTTCTCTAGAGAAAAGGAGATCTTTTTCTTCTTCCATTCTTTTTTCCTCCCTTCTCATAAGTGTAGTGGATAGGTATCTTACCTATGGAAAGCAGACAATAGTGCAGTCTCGATTTATATATCAGGCTCTTCGGTATTCTCTTTGATTAAAAATGCTTTCTTCTTTTAAATAAATCCAGTGACGTGGATTTTGTTGTTTGTTATACTTCTTTCTGTATTGTGCATGCTGATGATCAAGCTTCAGAACCCTGTGTGTGCTAGGCATGTGCTCCCCCTATGCGCTCCACCCATAGCCTGAGTTTGAGGATATTAAATAGATGCTTCCATTTAAAAAGAAAGAAAGCAACATGCTAAGTTGAAGTTCTGTATATTTTATTTTTTGTGGTACTAGGAATCGAACTTAGGACTTTGGGTTTGCCAAGTAGACACAGCACCACTGAGCTAAATCTCAGCCCTGTCTTGTAGCTTTATAAATGTCTAATTAGGAGGTAAAAATGTATATTTGTTAAGTGTTTCTTTTTTTTTTTTAGGTTTTTTTGAGACAGGGTCTCGCTTTGTGGTTCAGGCTGGCCCTGAGCTCAGCCTC
>PVIR01018795.1:0-32895 GCA_004026965.1 Petromus typicus | reverse complement strand
TCAGTGCCATTCTTGCTGAAAATCACCTGTTACCTAGGTAACTAATCACATAGCCCTATCTTATCGGATGTTGAATCTCAAAACACATCATCATACCTTATTTTTATTCCTGTAAAAGTAAGGTGAAACTGAAACCCTCCATTACTACAAGCACAGCATTCCTGTATGAGGTAGGGAGTTTCTAGTGCTTGATGCCTGTTGCACAGAACTTAGGACCCACTTGGCTGACAATTTGGAGAACTTGTTAGAAGTTCTTAGATGAAGATATGAAGTGTAGAAGAAAAACAATGTGGAGAATTTGATCTTTTGGATATTGAAATTATCTGTAAATGCAACTGCGTATTGGCGTGATGACCACGACTTCAGTCTAAGTCCAGAGGCTGACAACAGAGAGCTGATGGCCTCCTTGCAATCCAAATGCCAACTTAAGACAATGTTTCAGTTTGCACTGAATGACAGGAAAAAAGCCAGTGTCTCATTTTCAAAATCAGTGTTACGGAAAGAATCCTCTCTTCATCTGTTCTCTTCAGCCCTCATGGTTTGTATATAGATGTACATACAGCCTCATGTGCTCACAGCTGGGACTTTCCAAAGCTGGCTGGCTGTAAGGCGTGTGATGCTAGGGTTCGAGGTATGGGGCAGTGAATTAGTCCACCCACTGGAATATCATAGTTCTGGGTGTGGTTGACTAGATTTACTGAAAACAAGCCCTGACTTGGGTGCAGATGGCACCACCTGCAAAGGGTATAGCCAGGGTGGGGTAAAAGGGAAAGGCGGGCTGGTTGCTGTTCGCTGTGCCTGCCTGCCTTGCTATGGATTGTTTTTCCTCTGCATGTCCCTATGCCCCGCAACACTGCTTTAGGGCCAGGTGACTATGGACTGAAACCTCTGCAAACTATGAGCTGAAATAAACTTTCCTCTTTTAACCTGTGAATGTTGAGTATTTTGTGTCAGCAAAGAGAAAAGTAACTGAGACACTTGTCTTCCAATTAAATGTTAACCTCACTCAAAAAACACTTTTCTAGAACCTTTTGGTGGAATAGTACATGACCAAGTATCTGAGCTCCCTATGGAAAAATCAAGTTGACATGTAAAACTACTATGGCAAAGTTATGGATGGGAAGGGTTAGTATCAAGAAAATAGCAATTTTTATCGACTTGGTTGGAAGTTAGTAAAATTTCATTTTCATAGTATCATCGATTTATTTTACAATTCAAAAAAAGACTGAAGGACCAATAATACCTAAAATAAATGTTTAAAAGAGTAGGATAAAACTGCCCTTTCATATTGTACTAGTCTTCCATGGCTGCTGTAACAAATTACCACAAACCAGTGCTTTAAATCAACATAAATGTTTATCATCTTAAGAGTTCAGTATGTTAGCAATCCAACTCAGCTTTCCCTGGGCTGAAGTTAGGATAGCACCATACCAGATCCTTTCTGGGGCCTCAGAGAAAGGAGACCTCTTATTGCCTATCCCAGATTTGAAAGGGTGCCGCATGTAGACTCAAGCTTCCTGCCTTCGTAGATAACAGCTGAGTGTGTTTCACACTATCTGTGGTTATGTTTTCCCCAAAAATATGTTCTCAGGCAGGAAAACACTCTCTGCTGACACATGAATTCACCTGGGTCCACGTGGAGGATCTAGGATAATCCTCTCTTAATAACTTTGATTAGATGTGCAAAGTTCCTGGTGTTGTACAAGTCCACAGACAGACAGGCTCAAGGGATGAGGCTATAGACACCCTTAGGAGACAGCTTAGCAAACCTAAATGCATGATCCAAAAAAAAAAAAAAAAAAAAAAAAAAAAAAAAAAAAAAAAAAAAAAAAAAAAAAAAAAAAAAAAAAAAAACCAGTATGGTATCAGGATTAGATTACAAGGACAGAACTGGAAAGAAAATCATGTGCATTTGGGAACTTAATTTGAGATGATACACAAAATAAATTGAGGGATGAACTATTCAGAGCATTTTACAGGACAAGACAAAGCCCAAACTTCATACTAGTGTGTACAAAAATAAATTTTAAAATAATATTAAAAAGAAGCCATAAGGGCCAGGGAGTTAGCTCAGTGGTTCCGGCGCCTGTCTTGCAAGCGCAAGGGCCTGGGTTCGATTCCCTGGTAACCACATAACAATACTGGGTGTGGAGACTCACACCCAGCAGCAGCCAATACCACATACCACAGTGCCAGGCGAGATGGCTCACACCTGTAACCCCAGCACTAGGGAGGCAGAGGCAGGAGGATTATGATGTGAGTTTGAGGCTGAGCTCAGGGCCAGCCTGAACCACAAAAGCGAGACCCTGTCTCAAAAAAAACCTAAAAACAAACAAAAAAAAAAAATAAAGAAGCCATAAATTAAAGAAAAATACATTAGGGAGTGACTTTATGCCATTAATTAAGAAAGGATTCCTTTGGCATGATATAAAAAAATCATAAGGGAAAAGATAAGTACGTTTGACTACATTAAAGTGAAAGCAATTTCACACAAAAAGACATCATAAAGTTTGTGAGTAAAGAAGAAGGAAACATACACTAGAAGAGAAATGAGCAAAGAATATGAACAAGCAGTTCAAAGAAGAAATGTAAATAGTGAATAAAATAAAAAATATGCACAATGTCACTAGTAGTCAGGGAATTTCCTGTTAAAACTTCAACAAAACAGTAGCAGTGCAGCTGAGCATGGCTGAGAATGTCTGTAATCCCAGCACACTGGGAGAGCACTGTAGGGGGACAGCAAGTTTGATCCCAGCATGGTGGACTTAGTGAGACTCAAAATAAATTGTGCTTTGTCAGGTCAGCACAACGGCCCTGGGTCTTACACATCACAAACATTTAATTGACTAAAATTAATTGGTGAGATCCCATAAAGTGTTGACAATGATGTAAGAAAATAGTCATTCTTGTGTATTGCTGATGGCAATAACTTGTCACAACCTTTTTGGAAAGGCATTTTGCCAAACAGTAAGGAGGAAAGTTATTACACAGGATCTAGAAGTTTGACTCCTGGACTGAATTTTTCTAGAAACAATGTCTTGTATGAGTGTCGTTTTATATTCACAAAGATACTCACATCAGTGTTGTCTGTAACGGTAGCAAACAAAACACTGTCATGCTGTTAAACGGGCTCAGTCTAGCACTTACTAAGGACATGAACTGGTCCTTTAAAAGGACAACGGTCAGTATAAAAAGCTAAAGGAGTGTTACACTGCCGTTAAATCCATGAATGTCAATATGCATAAATGTTAAACTCTGCTAATTAGAAAGCTGCTACAGGATGAATGGATGTAAACAGTATAATGTCATGTGCAAAGATTGTTGAATGGCAGGACAGTGGACAGTGCTTGGGAACATGTCCTTAGGTGGTAGAAGTGAACACCTGTGCATAGGATGCTATACACAACTTTAGATGACTGTTTCCCCTGGAAACGCGCAGAGAGGAAGAGGGCGCTGGGCTGAGCCTGCACTTTGTCAGAAATGGAAATACCAAGCATATATTGAACAAATTTAACATCTGCTTCGCCTTCATGGAAAATGGAGGTCTATTATATAACATCCTGTACTTTCCTACACGTTTCATATTTCAAATAAAATGGTTCATCATTTTTTTTCTAAAAGAAGGAAAAGCAGCGATGGGCAAGAGATGAGACAAAAGCCAAGCAGTAGAAGAAACCATTTTTCTTGACTTGAAAATCAATCAATAAGTTTTTCAACAGGCATTTATCACAGATTCTCTCTATGACCTATCTTTGTATTAAGAATTTGAGAAAAATCATATTTTTTTTTAAGCTTTGTCAGTGTTGTTTAATTGTGGAATGCTATGCATTGTAACTTCAAGTCAAAGCCAGCAGGGAGGCTTTATTTTGTGTAATACAGACCACTGCCAGTCTTGAGGAGCTGCTAGATTGTCCCTGGGTAATTGGGTGGCTGCTGAGTCTTTTAAAGACATACTCTGCTCATTTACTTAGCTCCTTCCTCATCATTCAGGGAAAACTAAACCATCTGTTGTAATGAATATATGGCTTCCTGCTCTCGAGTCTGTCTTCTGATTCCTTTACTAAATGCTGGTTGTCACTTTCAATTTAGAAAAACATCATTATACTTCCCAATTCCCCTTTCAGAATTTTCCTATGAGGATCTCAAAGCACTCTGCCTACCCACGGGAGGCAGCGTGGTTTGTCTGAGGGATTGAGTTGCACTGTTAGCCCCATTTTATAGACTGGACAAGTGGAGATTTCAGGAAGTTCTGGAATTTTCCAAATGTTACTTTGAAAGTTAGGGCCACTCCAGAGGAAAAGGATGTTGCTCTGTTCCTAGGTTCTTACTTCAGGACATAAAATGTCAACACTGAGCAGTGCTCTATGGAAAAATATTTCAGAAAAATATTATGGAAAATGTTCATAGCATTGAAATCAAAGCTGATGGACTCAGTGTCAGCAGTGGCTGATAGGTTTTCAGCGCTTTTCGACATGCCAGATGTGGGTGGTCTTTAAACTGTGGGCCCTGGTAGTGCTGGTTCGTGGACTGGATGGGAAAGAGTAGGAGGAAAGTCATGGCGGGGAGAGAGCTGTAGAGAGGGAGACAGAGGCGGGAAGAGCTTCCCCAAAAAAGCTAGACAGTAGTGGCTAACCTGCTTCTGAAAAAGAAAAAAAACCAAGACGAGACAGCATCACTTTTGGCGGTCAATATTTTGAGCTGTAATAGAAAACTCAGAGAAGTCTTCATTTATGCATGCAAGAATGTGGAATTTCACCCTAAGGTTCATCTGTGAGTTAATTTGTTCTTCTAATATACATTTTATCCCTCCTTCCTGCTTTGTTATCCTCTCCTTTTCTTTCCTCTTTTTTTCAGAAGCCTCTCAAATATGGGCCACAAGCTTGTCTAGATGTAAAATAGCTGGACATTGTGACCTTCTGACCTGGACTTAGTGATGCTTTTACTAAACTTTCTCTGAGACTCCAAGTAAGACTCCAAGAAACACAACTGACTCCACTCAATTAAGAAATCGAACTTTTCACTTTCTACTCTGGGAAGCAGACAAGAAGTATCTTACCTGTTAGGAATGTACCTGGCTCTTGAGCAGGTAGTCCAAACCATTGTTTCTGAGGAAATATAGTTTTTATAGCATGTTTAGTTGTTAGCCTAAAAATGTATTTGGGTCCATTAAAAAATATGACAATTAGTGGCTTACCCATAAATCAGACATAATGTTAATGAAATTAACTTTTTATTCTGATTGATCATTTGATTTATTCTTCTTGTTTGAAGAATATATTAATCTGGCTTTGACTATAAATATTGACATTCAAAAGAAACCTTGTGCGTTTCTGGTTGCCCTTTTCATTGACTGATTCACATCGCAACTCTACAAGGCCTGTATTTTCAGTCTCTCTGTTAAGGGGCCCAGCGATAAATTACCTGAGGTCAAGCTCTGTTTATACAGTGGACTGTTCTGAGAGAATTACCTTCTTGACTTAATAGCTTCCTTTTGGGTGACATTTCTCCCTGAAAGAAGACAAATTGTCTAAGGTCAGCCTGCAGATCAGCTTTGAGTGTAGGAGGAAATTGTAGTGGATCAGCCAAATTATACCAGATCTGCCCACTGGCATCGGGTGGCAGCTGCCAGGCAGGGGCCGTGGAGGAGTCCAGGCACCTTGCTGGCAGAGTAGAGTTGGCAAACCTTCCTTCTTAGGCTACTCTTGGTTTTGGTTTTAGCATATGCCCCAGACTCCTCATCAGCAGTGAAGTGAATTCTATTATACTCTTGGTGATGTTGAGTTGTTTTAAATGTTTATTTTTCCTTTTATCCATTTAGGATAATTTGCAAGTCTGAATGGTAAGGGAGGGTGAGTCTAGGCTCAACTTGAGCTTGAATGTTTTGGAGTTCATCCACCGGAATAGCAGGATGAACTTCAAATCACCATTTTTTTTTTCCTAAGAAGGAAACTTTTGATATTAGAAATAGGCTCAAAGAGATCATTAGGTTTTGGCAATTGTTGTTTTCAGTAAAAACAAGGCAACTATCCCTAAAGATGAACGCCTTTTATACGAAGAAATTACAAAAGACAACTTCTTCAGTTCATATTCACCTTCGATGGAACTCCTGGATTTGGTATTTTACTCCTCCTTTAAAGAAAAAAAAAAAAACACAAGAAAGAGAGAAAAATAGAAATACAAGTCTCTTTTTAATTAAGCATTTTATCCTTTGAAGTTATTCTGATTTTTTTCACATTGATGATGTAATTTATGTAAATAATCATCTATCTATGAAAGGAGTGTGTCTGTCAAAAGCTGAAATAAAAAACATCCGTCATTTTGAAGTGATTAACATTCTCCAGATGTTTAAATCATCAGATTTCAGGAGTTTCTCTTTGTTGTGATAATGATATAGTATCCAGAACAAGAATGTTTACTTTTTTGTATGGGTCAAACACAGATTTTTCACAATCCTATTAAGGCATGCAGTTCATTGTAATTGTATGTGCAGATGAAAGCATATTCAGTTATTATTATTCCCCTTAATTGTAAACTGCTGCTGGTAATTTTACTGTAAAGCTCAAACAAAAGGAGTGTACTTGAAAGGACCACCACTGCCCACTTATGTAATCAATTTATATATGTCAAGTTTGTACCGGGATGCTTATCCCCTTCTATTACCAGACATCTGACATGCTACCACCCTGCCGCTTGGGGCCATGCACGCATGCCTCTGCTTCCCTTGCACACTGCCTGGAAATACAGTACATGTCGAGGGTAATGGCAAATGACAGCTCCAAACGATTTCCCTTAGGCCTGTTTGACCCTTGGGTTCAAGGTAAAACAGGAACGGTTCCGCTTACCTCCAAGGCTTGAGCGTTCTCACCGCGGGCAGATTCAACTTGGAGGCTCCGTGAAGATCCCTGGAGGCCCAATTACCCTAGTTAAGGGACCTATTGAAACATTAATGACATATAGGCATTTCATTCATAAAATTGGGCGCAACTCTCTCCCAGCAGTACCCCCCACGCGCCCAGCCAGCTTCGGATCCGAAATGCTTGTAGGGATTGATTAAAACCATTTGACTGGGGTACAAACTGACTACACGCTTATTATGCGCTACCTAAACGCAGTCAAGGCTGGGGGGAGGGGGTGTCTCAGGTCCCCCAGTGCCCAGCTCAGTCTGTAGAGTTACATTAATTAAGAACAACAGACTTCGAGTAATTTCTCAAGAACTGTTCATTAGTGCTAATGTTTCTGGCTGTGTGTGTGTGTGTGTGTGTGTGTGTGTGTGTGTGTCTATTAATCCCTTGACATGCATGTTCAGGAACTGAACTGGTGTCATTCGTCGATAGCTACAGAATTCTCTCTTGCACATGCCAGGAAAGGGAAGAAATTTCTTCTAGTGGTGTCTTAGGAGAACTCAAAGCACTGCAAGAGTTAGATGTCAAGCCAGACATAGAATACCAGTGGTTGGTATTAGGCTGAGCCGGGATAATAAGCTAATAATTAATAGCTACCATCTGCGATTCCCTGTATTCAATCTTCAAATCATTCTTCATTTATATTTGAACACACACATTCCTTTTAATCATTCCATGGCCAGTTAAGTACTTTGATAAGTTTTGGGTTTCTAAAATGTTTCCAAATCATCCCCATCTGACCAAGGCCCTTGAATTAGAACTTTATTAAAGAGGAAGTGTGTATAATAAGTGACAAGGGCCAGAGCATTGGGCGGGGACTCGGATAACTGGAGATCTCTTCCTTGTTCTGAGCAAGCATCAAAGCAGATGCCTGAGGTGTGTTCTTACTCCTACCTTCACAAACTAATTCAGTGGTCTCTTCAATCACATGCAGATGACCATGTCAACCTTTCTCCCTACATAACCATCATCTTCCCTGCACTTAGAAGAACATTGAGGATTATTTTGGGATCCATACATCATTCTTTTCTTAGATTAGAGAAAAAATATTCTACATTTTTATATATTTTAATTTTCCTCCTCTGGATACCCAAATGGTTAAAATTTCTTTAGATTAAAAAACAATGCATGGACAAATCAAGGAACATAACCATACCCTTTCTGTTTACCATCAATATCCTCAAAAATATATACTATGAATAAGTTTATCATATTAAATTTTACAACATTAAAGTATCAAAAGAGCCCATGCTACCTCTTCATATGAAATTAAAGACATTACTTAGAAAATTAAAAATAGATCCAATTAGGCTAAATGACTTAATTAAGTTTTTTGCATTTATTTATTCATTTATTGAGCATCTACTTTGGTAGGCAATGCAATCGAAGATTACATGAAGCTGATTACAATCAGCTTACTTTGTAAAAAGCAGTGGAGCCAAGTCTAGAAAGTGAAGATGGAAGGACTTTCTTCTCCTTCTCACTGTTTGTTTTTTCCTCATGTCTAGATCTATCACTTCTAAAGATAAGAACTTTCTCCTGTGATTCATTTTTCTTTTGAGAATTAATCTCAGAGGTCAGCTTGTGCTCATACTTCTCCAGATGGGATATGAAAGGACCACAGAGGAGGAGAACACAGATCTATTTTATCAAATTTTTATTCCTTCACATTATGATGACTATGTTTGCTGGAGCCGTAACTGATATCTGCTCACCATTCAGATTGTGCCATTGCCACAAGGATGTTCTTTGGCACAAACCAAAAATTTTTGCCTATTTTTGGGTTCTATTGGAACTTTGTGGCCATCTTCAAAGAGTCATGGAAAAGGCAATGATAAATATGCATCAGTTTTTCCTCCAGAAGCCAGAACTTTGGACTAATGATGGTAAGGTGCTGTGAAGCTCACGAATGTGTGAGACTGGACAAACAGCCAGGAAAGTCTTGTATCACCAAGCTGTTCCAGGACTAGCTATTTCAAGTAATCCAGCCACAGAATGAGATGAACTTCCTTGTTTTCCCTAATACGTCCAATTAAATATATATTCTTTTTTGGCAGTATATTTCTTAATTAAGTTGGTAGGTGTTTCCTTCTTTCTATTTTTTAAATTAATCCACATGAAGGCAACTCTTTTTTGGTTAATTTTCTTGACAAAATAAAATTTCAGTGTGAGTGACTATACTCTCTTGGCAAAATCAGAATGGTTTTGGAGAGTTAGGGATGGTGGCCCACACCCACAATCCAAGCACTCCAGAGGCTGAGGCAGGATGATCACAATGAATTCAAGGCTAGTCTGGGCTACATAGGGAGCCTGTCTCAAATAAGCAAATAAACAAACAACAAACAACAAAGAAACATAAATAGAATGGTTTTGGTGATTTGTATAAGTAAATTAACAGGTTCTTTCTTTTTTTTCCCCCTTGTTTCTCCTTCTCCTCCTCCTCCTCCTTCTTTTTCTTCTGTCCTCCTACCTCTTTCTCCTTTTCTTCCTTCTCTTCTTCTCTCTCTCTCTCTCTCTCTGTTTCTCTCCTTCCTTCTCCTTCCTCTCCTTTTCTTCCTTTCCTTCCTTAATGCCTCTCTGTCTCCTTCTCAGGTTCCCTCACTCCCTGATTTTCTTCATTCCTCTCTCAGCGGTGTTCTTCCTGGCATACTGGATGGAAAACTCACTGTACTCCTTCCTTTAGTCTGGCCTAGATCTAGTTGGCTCCTTCATGATGCCAAGGTCCTGCCCAACACTCCTCACTTAGCTCTTCACTACCTTTCTGGAAACCACAGCCAGGTTAACCTCAATCCAGTTTCATATGAGTAAACATTTGCTAGCTATTTTAAATTTCCAACACTTTTTCTGAGTAAATACATAATATAAGCATATTATGGGACATAATCTTGGTTCTGGTGTATCCTCACATCTAGAAGTTCATGGCAACATCCTCAAATGAACCTCAGAAAGAAACCTTACTCGCCCAAAGTCTCACTAGTGCAGAAAGAGAGTGCTTCATGAATCCAAACCCTAGACACAGAGTTGATAAGTTGCAGTCCAGGAGCTGAGTATGTCCAACTGCTTATGCTTATGAATAAAGTTTTATTGAACACACCTATGTATAATTGTATATGTGTAGATATACATATATATAATTTTATATAGTGATTGAGTTGAGTAGTTGTGATAACCCCTTTGTCAGCCCACAAAGCTGAAAATACATATTATAGAAAATGTTTGCTAACCCAAAACAGGGATCTGATATTGTAATGTAATAGGATCTGATATTTAAAATAAAACTAAAAAACCCAAAATATCATCCTTTAGAAATTATAAAAATAATTGATGCTCATTATAGGAATTGTAAAATATCTGTGAGTTCTAAAGCTTATCCTGGTCTCCTTCCTCTTCCCTCCCTGGATAATAGGGTCTCTGAGACATTCAATAGACCTGTGCCTGGGGACTTTTCCTGCAGGTATTGGGGGGGGGTGTCCCTTGTGAGAAGACTGCCCTGTGTGGGAGGACAGGGAGGGGACCAGTCACTGAACAGAGGTCCAGTGGGTGAGGAGGGCAGTAACAGGACGGGGCAGGGGTTTCCAAGGGAGGTCAGGGCCAGACTGGATTACAAGGGTGGGTATGTACAGGAGCAGTAGTAAAATAAATACTCATACATGTATTAAGAAGAATTGGACATATGATTTTCACTGCAAGAAAAGGATTTACATATTTGAAAAGAGAGAAGCACTGCAAGAATGAAAATAACCTGCAATACTTATTTGGAATTGAGAGCATCTGTGTGGTCCCATAGGCTTTAGTAACTGTAGGTAGATGCACACATTAATACAATTGTACATATGGATTTAGTACATATATTCCCTAGGTCTGCTCAGAGAGACCTCCGTCCAGTGACACACCAGCAAGTTACTTCATTTATCACCAAAATCTTATTTTCAGATACAACCCTCCATTAAAAGAAACCAAAACTTGTGGGAGAAATGAATCCTTCCAGAATTGGGACCAAAAATGTGCCAAATGACCTCACGGTACCTTGTGACATAAAGAAGTACTTATCGATCCACACAGAGGTATGTTAGAAACCTGCCAAAACTAGCGTGAAAAAGATCTTACTGCTCAATACAGTGGAAAAACCAAACACCAAAACAATGTTATTAATGGATAGAATAATAAGAAATAAGGAACCATGTGTTCATAGTAATGAGAATTAATACAATGAAGTTTGAAGAAAGAATTTGGAAAGTGCTAAGTATCTTCCTAAAAACACTACTCCATAGTTACAAATCAGGAGAGAAACTTCTGTCTCTGCACTACCACATGGAATGCACCAAATCTCATCTGATCTCAGAAGCTAGTGGGGTCAGGCCTGGTAAGTACTTGGATGGGAAAAGAGTAACTTTCTAGTTGGGAAAGCTGGCAAATACATCTTTAATAAACAATCGAAGTGAGCATCCTCTGTAATGCTAAAATCCTCAACTCCCCAGTAGATCATAGAACACATCACCCCTTCTTGTGATGTTCCTACCACAGACGTATAATCAGGGTGGAATCATGAGGATACGCCAGACACTGTAAAATCACCTGCTTCTCATCTTCAAAGCTGTCAAAGTCACGAAATCAAAAAAAGCCTGAGAGGGGCCGGGGAGTTAGCTCAGTGGTTCCGGCGCCTGTCTTGCAAGCGCCAGGGGCCCGGGTTTGATTCCCCGGTAACCACATAACAATACTGGGTGTGGAGACCCACACCCAGCAGCAACCAGTACCACATACCACAGTGCCGGGCGTGGTGGCTCACGCCTGTAATCCCAGCACTCGGCAGGCAGAGGCGGGAGGATTGTGATGTGAGTTAGAGGCTGAGCTCAGGGCCAGCCTGAACCACAAAAGCGAGACCCTGTCTCAAAAAACCTTAAAAAAAAAAGAAAAAAAGCCTGAGAAACTATAGCAACTATTTCAGAAAAAGAAGACTAAAAGGGCATGAGACAAAAATGTGACATGAGAACCGAGTTTATATAAAATAATACAAAAAATAAATGGAGTAGTAAGGATGCAATGATAGTATATGTTACTTTCAGTATTTTTATTATCATGGTTCTGCATAACAATGTTGTTTAGCTGTATAAGATGTATGCATGTACATATATGTACAATAGATATCTATTTATGATATTGTTGTTTTGTTTCTCTTATTTGTAGGAAACAAATACCTTCCATGTTGTGTTTCATTATTTAATTTTTCACTGAAAAGTTTATTTAAAGTCAAGTTTACTTTATTTAAAACATTTACCACTTGAAAATCAGACAGATATTCAACCACTGGTATGTTGTACTTTTTAAAAAAAAGCCTGGGGTTACTTGAGTGTGCGTTATGACACATAATTTTCTCCCACAAAACTCCAAACAGATCCATTGTCCAACAAAATGGTCCACACTAAGAGCTGCTCTGAGTTGGTCCTGCCACTGTCTCCGAGTTTCTCTCAGACTGGGTAGTCTCACTCATGAGCCTGGTTTCCTGGCACGGTAGGAAGAATAACTGTCCAGAGAAACTGAGTGTATATCTTGTACAGAAATTGAGTCTGACTCTAAACTTGGGAGCCCAGTCTGACACCTGAAACTTCTCACAGGATGGCCCTTCCTGGATTTTCTGTCCATCTTCATAAAATCAAAATCTGTGCTCCTGGGAGTGCGGCAGGAAGTGCAGGACTGTAGTCATTCATGTTTTTAAAAGAATACACCTTCTGAATAAAACATCTGCAGTGTTAAGAGAGAAAGTTCTCCATAGCTATCTGAACTATATTGAAAAATCAGTGATTTGTTTCCCAGTAATTTGCTTCCAAATGAGACTCAAAGTTTAAGCTAAAACAAGAAAAAGATAGATAGATCCTTCTAACTCTAAACATTTTATTTTCTTTTTCTGATTTGGGCTTTAGTTTTTAATCAATATATGTTCATCCAATAGAGATTCAAGCAGTAACAACAAGGAGAGATGCGATCTTCACCCAGTATTTTAGGCTGTGCCTTTTCCAGTACACAGCTGATCAGCACAGCTTTGATTTCCTCACTTTGCGGTGGAGACAGAGAGCTGTGGGTCATTTCCAGCCCAGCATCTGGTGAGAGTCTCTCTCTGCTTCTAGCACAGGGACCGGCCATGGCCACGTCAGCCCCGCCCATGGGAACGCGATGTGCAGAGAAATGCTCCTCGCAGGAGACACTGTGCTCCGGCTGAAGGATCCGCTCCGAAGTCCCTGAGGCCCGGGGAGTTTTGTTTCTGCGACACAGTCTAGTCTGTCTTGATGGTCATGATGACAGTGATGCATTGTGTCATCTACTGTGAGTACTTTATGCTTATTTACTATCATTTTATTATGTGGATTGTTTGTAGTATTCATGAGTTTCTCTTGGTAGCTACTGTAGCAGCAAGCCCATAGTTCTTCCAGTACACAGGGGCTAGTCCGGCGAACTTCCACAGCTGTGCGCTGAAGTACGTACGTCACTGTCACCATTGCACACCTGACAGAACGGAGGAGCAAGAAGCCAAGGAGATGGTCTGAATAAGTAGCGGAACTGACCTGTGCACCAGGGCAGTTATTCCGACTCATCATCTGAACCCGAGGCAGACACGCTTTATTATGTTTTATTTTCTTTGAACATTTCTATAGAATATATTTGTGGTATATAATAATTATATTCATTTTGGGGACTTGATATATACATATGGTATCTGGATCATTCGTAATCCCCCTTCACTCCTTACCCTCCTTTTCCCTCTTCCCCAGCCCCCTGCCCCATGTCTAAAGTCTTTTCTCAATCATTTCTCTTTCATTTTGCTCTTTATTCACATTATGAATTTCTAACACAAGAGAAACTATGAGATATTTAACCTTCTGTGTTTCTGCTATATTTCACTCAACACCATATTCTCCAGATCCCCCCACTTCCCTATAAATGATTCAAATTTATCCTTCTTCATGCCTGAGTAATATTTCATGGCTTTACTAGCTTTCTACTTTGTATTTTAAGAAAAACTAGAGTCTTTGCCTGCCTTACAATTTGAAATCATATTTTTTAATTTAGGAAGTTTTTTTTTTCATTTCACTTAATGTCTCTTTTTTGCAGAACCCTATGGATGTATTTTCTCAGAGAATTTCAGCAGTAAATATATTTTTAAATATTTATCTTTCCCATAGCTTTGCAGCTACATTATCTTTTTGCCTCTTTAGGTGTTGGCCTTTCATGAATGTGCTGTTCTCAGAAGTCTAAAGATTATTATGTTCTTCCATTTAAAAATAAGAAATTAAAAGTCCAGATGGGGCCTCTGATGGTGGGTGGGGTTTGCCTGCTGGGTTCTTCTCTACAATACAATTTCATCAGCTCTCTTCATTAACTGCCCATCGCCAGCACTTTGGCATGTGTCCTCCTGCACTAGTCACTTCCCCCAGAAAAGACTTAGTCATAAATGTGGAAAATCATCAGCACATGGGGAACTGAGGGGTGAGAGGGGAACAAAACTCATAGTCAAGGGAGGAGATGCTCACTTTAATCCCTCCGCTGGGTAGCGCAGAGGAGGGATTCTGGTGAGCCAACTGCTCTTAGTGGCTTTCGATTCAGTGACGCCTTCCCCATTCCTGGAGGACGCTGGAGACTCTTGGGGACTCCTGGACACAGACAGCGTTGCCTCCCACCTTTTCCTGTCAGCAGTTTAGAATGTCACTTTCCCAAGTCTACAGAGTCAGTTATTATTCTCTCACGTATTTACCAGGTTCAAATTTGCTGCTACTGCTTGCTGTCTTATCTCTCGCCCTTTGTGACTAATGTCTGGTAGAAAATAATGAGTCTCAGAGAATTGAATGCAAATGTCTCTATTCAGCCCACCATTTTTAACTTGAAATGATGGCTTGTAATTTATACCACTGATTTCCTGTAGTACTGCATTTCCTGCTCTACCGTATTTCTAATGATGAGATGTTATGCCAGAACACTGATCCCCTCCCAACCTCACCCTCCATCTGAACCCACTTCCTAACATGATCAAAAGAGCTCTGTTTTTTCTTCTGTAGTTTTTTCCCCTCAGAAGGACATACTGTTCTCCACCACCCAGCAAAGGATCATGGGGTTTGTACTTGGGTGTCAGGTGTCTTATTACACTCAAGACAGCTGTCCCTTTACCTGATGGTCTGGACATGCATGCTGAGTGGGGAAATGGCAACACAGAGGGTTAAAAAAATGCTTTTCTTT
Organism: Petromus typicus; assembly: GCA_004026965.1. NCBI lineage: Eukaryota > Metazoa > Chordata > Mammalia > Rodentia > Petromuridae > Petromus > Petromus typicus. Next base: position 17,770 of record PVIR01018795.1, on the reverse strand, counting down.
AGTGTTCAAAGAACTAAGTTTGAGTCCTGGGTCGACTGATAACTTACTATGTGATTTCTCTGATTCTAACTGTCTGAATTTTTTAAAAAGAGAATGATGTGATGTATTTTATAAGATTTTTGTGAAAGTTCAAAGGCTAATACAAGAAAAGTACCTAGCACACGTAGATTCTTGGCTTAAAATAGCAGATCTAAATTATGCCAGAGAAATGTGTCTCTTGAGTGGGAAAAAGAGCCAGCTGCTGCAATGACTAAATAAAAATAATGACTGATAAACTCTAAAATCAAACAAGAGCTGCTCTAAAATCAGGAGTGAGTCAAAAGTTTCCAGTCTTGGCACTTCTGCTCAATAGAGTCCTTGAAGTTTTAGCCAGAGTAATTAGGCAAGAGAAAGAAATTAAAGGGTTATAGATAAGAAAGGAATAAATCAAATTATGCTTTATGGAGAGGATATATTCTTTACTTAAAAGATTTCAAAACCTCACCAGAAAACTTTTAGATCTGATAACCAAAGCCAGCAAAGTAAGATACAGCATTTCCATATAAAAATTGTTAGCTTTTTAAAACACTCATAATAAACCTGCTGAGTCATAAATCAGGAAAGTGATTCCATAAATAACTACTTAAGAACTCTAACCAAGAAAATGAAAGATCTCTGCAATCAAAATTAAAAAGCACTGAAGAAAGAAATTAAAGAAGAAACTAGAAAATGAAAATATGTCCCTGATACTCATCGATTGGCAGAATCAGTGTTGCTAAAATAGCCATGTTACCAAAAACCATATCTAGATTCGACACAATCTCCATCATAATATCAATGCCATTATTAACTAAATTAGAAAAATAATCTTATAATTTACATGAAAGCACAAAAGACACAGTATAGCTAAAGCAATCGGGAAGTATAACAACTCCCAGCTCTATGTGTATATGTATGAATGTATTTATTTTTTGGTACCGGGAATTGAACTCAGGATCTAGTACGTTCCAGGAAGACACAGCACCTTTGAGCTAAATGTGCAGTCCCTCTCAATTTTAAAGTATACTACAAATCCATTGTAACACGGCAGCATAGTCCTGACATACAAACAAACAGAACAACAGAAAAGAGGGCGCAGAGACAGACCCACTCAACTGCAGCCATCTGAGGCTTGTCAAAGGGGCCAAAAATATGCTGGAAAAAAGACAACCTTTTAACAAATGATTTGTGGAAAGCTAAATATTCATATCTAAAAGACTGACACTAGATTCCTTTCTTTTACCCTGTACAAAATCCAAAATGGATCAAAGACCTAGGTATGAGACATGATGCTTTGAAACTGCTAGAGAAAATAAAGGTGAACAGTTAAAGCCATAGATATGGAGACTTCCTGAGTAGAAATCCAGTAGCACAAAAAATAATAACAACATTCAACAAGTAAGACTAAATCTTAAAAGCTTCTGCACAAGAAAAGGAAACATCAGCGTGAAGAGATGGTTCACTGAATGAGGCAAAACTACTAGTTACTTTTATGATCAAGAATAAATATACACAACATACAGAGAATTTAAAAAAAATAACTACACACCATGAAAGAAAGAACTCAATCGAAAAATGGGCAAATGAATTGAACAGATACTTCTTAAAAGAAATACAAAAGGCCAGTGAGTATATGACAACATGGCTATCATGTTGGCAAGGTTACATAGGAAAAGGACCTCTTCTCCTCTGCTACTGGGGATTAAATTAGTACAAGCCATTTTGGAAGTTAATATGGATGTTCCTAAAAAAAATCTAAAAATAAGAGGTATCATTGATACAAATATGCTCTTCTTGGTATATGCCTTAAAAAATTAGTCATGATACTACAGAGATAACTGCATAGCCATGATTACTGCAGTGCAACTCCGAAAGGATACACTGTGGAAATGGCCCATGTGTCAGTAAACCTTTAAACGGATAAAGAAAATGTGGTATACACACATGATGGATTACTGCTCAGTCATAAAAAGAAAATGAATCATGTCAGCTGCAGAAAAGTGAAGACCATCATATTAGGTGAAAAACACCTATATCAGAAAGTTAAATGTCATGTTTTCACTCCTATGAGGATGTCAGAAAAAATCTGAACAGGAGAGATGACATGAAAGTAGAAGGCACAGTCCTGAGGAAGAGGAAGGGGACTCACAGAGGGGAGAAAAAGCAGAATACTAATAATAAAAGGTAAGGGTCAAAGTATGTTACGTACAGGTAAGAACATGTCAAAATGAAACTCGGTGTTCTGTGTGATCAGTGCACACTAACAAAATCAGTAAAGAAATAGTACAGTTAATCAACTATCATAGTGACATAATAATGTCATAATAATCCCATAATTCAAAACAGACTTATGGTAGAGATTGGCAACCGTGGATAAGAACTGTACAATCTGAGGAGTCACGGTTCCAAAACAACCATCCTTTCTTCTCTCTCCTTGCTGCCCAAAGACTTCTCTGTTATAGCAGCTGCAATGAGTCAAAGACACAACCTTTTCAACTCAGAAATAGCACAGCTGCCTCCCACTCATGAGGTGTAGTGAATCCTAATGGAGGGCATTTAACAAGATCTCAGAAAGAAATGAATGTCCCAATATATCAGGCAAGGGAACAAGTGAGAAAGAAAGAGGAGGGGGTTACTGGAACAGTCTCTAGGTTTGGATATTATTCCTCAAACTTCCCACCTTGAAACCAAGTCACCAATGGCAGTATTAGGAGGTAGGAGGGGATAGAATCATAGAGGCATTTTCCAGGGGAAGGGATTGATGCCTTGTGGGAATTCATTGAGTGGGGATTGATCTTGTCAGCTATACAGCTGTGTTAATCACCTTACTCAGTCAAGTATCATATAAGCTTATAAAATATAAAAGTAAAAAGAAGATAATTTTTCCCTTAAACCAACTTGGAAAGAATTCTTCTTAGGATGCAGAAAGCCCTAAGAATCTATTACTCTCAACCTAATTACCAAAATAAGTGAGATAAGATTTACGATCACTGCAGAGCTGAGGACATAAGAAAACCTAAACCTGAAATAACCATACTTCAGAACACAACATGCATTTTCTAGAGGAAAAGAGACATGTAGGCATTCTTGTCTCTGTTGGAACAGCCGCAGAGGAGAAATTCCTCAGAAAAAGGGAAAAGAAAGGTCAATCAAAATTTTAAATAACTATTACTGGCCTCATTTGAGTAGATTTTGAGAGATTTGCATCCCAGATTCCTGGAGCCTCTGCCACAGGTCAGGACTGCTCAGCTTTTTCTAAGGCACTGAGTGCTAGGGCTCGGTTCCTGGGCTATGCCAGAGCCAAGAGATAAATTAGAGCACAGAGAGGAGCCTTAAGTGAGTAGCACTGGAGATACCCATTCAAAGCATTCAGGGGCCATAGTGGGGTGGGCTGGGAGAGAAGGGCAAGGGGAGGGAGTGGGAGAAGGAGAGAGATTCATTTCCCATAATTCAGAAAACCAGAAGCAGGACAGTGAAGCACACAGGGACCTCAGGAGTCTTCTTGATACTTATAATCTACTGGACAATCTGATTCCCTCCCCACAACAATTAAAGAAGGTACTGAACTCAACCAAACTAATGCTTCCAAACACATCGAGTCACCACGACTTGACTTCACTATGAGCCAGATTCTCTCAGAACCGCATCCCTGTTGGAAATAACAAGCAGGCCGGGAAAAGGAGTTTGTGCTTTGTCATTGTGCTTTCCTTTAGAAATGCCTAGAATGTAGAGAGATTTTAACGGTAATGCTCAGCAGCAAGAGACATGCTTAAGAAGGAAGATGTCAGCAGAAGCAGACTCAGAGATGACCCGGTTGTTGGATTTAACACATCAGAACCTTAAAGTTATAGTGCAAACCCAGGAAGTAGGGAGAAGGTGGAAAACACTCATGACAAGATGGGAGACTCAGGCAAAGTCATGGAAATTAGAAAAATGAACCAGACTCAGATTTAAGAGCTCATCTGAGTCCTGTGCAAAGTGCTGTTTGCCCTTAGGACTCTGCCCAGAAAGACCATCTTCTCAGAGAGAGGACTACAAGGGGAAACAATAGAAAAGGGTAGATGACAGAGAGGCGGGAAGAGGCAGACTCTAAAGACAGGAAACGAGAAGAAAGCAATGTATTCATTAGAGCTGTGCAGTGCCCAGGGACTGATCTGCACATGCGTGAACAGAGCACAACGGTGTGTTTAGGAAGGCAGATTCCTGTCCCCATATTAAGCAAGACAACTGAGGATCTCGGTGCCCCGAAAGGTCAGCGTCAGGCAAAGCCATGGGGCACAGCTTTGTGAGGACACATCAAGATCCCGAGAGGATGCAGTGGTGACCTGTGGTAGGAACTGTGATGCTCGGTACACATTCCACTTCCGGAACAGGCGGAAGTGAAGTCAGCCAAACTGCTGGCACCCAATGAGAACAGCAGTTCCACAAACATCTCCGGAAGCTCCTTCCGCTTGGGGTCTCTTCCGGTGTCTCCCAGCCGCTTGTGCTGAGGACCTCGCAGGGCTGTGATGTCTTGCATAGTTTATCTGGGCAAAAATGAGTGACATCTAAGTTATTGCTGCTGATATTATTCCAGCTATGAAATTTGCTGAAGAGACCTGCTTCCACCCAGGTTTTGATAAATTCAGATCTATTTCTCTTCCTGCAGAACTTTTATGATGGAGGAAAAGTGGCTTCTTTTTTACTTGTAAAGTTGCTGAGCTTATATATGTCATATTAAGAAATCAAAGAATATTTACCTTGTTTTACAGTCAATCTTATGGATCCAAACCACAGGTGGTATTCTGCTAATGGTTCTGAGAGAAATGAAAGGTCTTTTCTCTTTCAATTTGATATTATTTTCTTCCCAATACAGCATATTGTGTAGGGCTATGCTTTTCTGTTTTTATTTTATAAGGCCACTTTATAAAACCACTTATTTATAAAACCACTATCTGGCATTTACCTAATTTCTTGTTCCCGGTTCACCTGGCTTTGTTGCTGCTGAAACCTGATTCTACTCAAAAGTACTTTCTGTTTAATCAGTTACTTATTAGCCCTGCATTTCAACTTTTCTAAGTTAATTGCAGTGAACAACTTTAACTTCACCATCTTCAACTTCAGTTTTGACGTCCTAATTAGAACAGATTATGCAACTCTGATAAAAAGAGCTTAGCTATGTCTTGTCATAGTCTTAACTGAGTCTCAATTAAAAGTCACTTTTTAAAAGGCAATCTTGATAATAAGTCAAGTGTAAGAGTAATATAGTCAATTATTTCTTCCTATTTCTGTACAACAAAATTTGAAGAAAACACAATACTTATAATTTGACAGACAAGCCTGCATCTTCTTTATAGGCATCATGCCTGCCCCACCCTGGACATTTTTTAAAGGCACATTTATTGCCAACGGTTTCTCCATGTTTCTGCAGTATTGGTCTCACAGCTTGGCATTTGGCAGTAACTTTTCTTAGAAGAAAGAATTTTATGAATCACGCTCTGCGGCAGGCCTGCGAAGGGCAAGCCTGAGCTTCTCTGCATTGACCTTCAGCCATGTGTTGTCCATCTGAGGTGGCAGCACAAAGGCCAATGTCTTGCAACCTCAGGTCACTTAGGGATGGCATTGTTCAAAACCATTTGTGATGCAGGCAAGTCTGGATGTTGAGCTTCTGCTGCCCTAGTTAAGAAAAAAACTGAAACACTGAACATGAGGTTGGAAATGCAGAGTTAAAAAACCAAACTAGGACAATATCAGCAATCTGCTAGTGTGGTAACTTTAAAGGAAGATGAAACCACAGATCCAGTCCACCCTTTTCTCAAATGCTCTAAGCACAATTGTGAATTTTGCTTAATTCTTTTACTTCCTCTTTGTTTTTAAATCATTGTTTTCAGAATGGATACAATTATTTTACTAAAAGTACTTTATTAAAAGTTCAAAAGAGATTTGCTTAAAACTAACAAGTTTGAGAGATTCCATCAAAAAAAGCAAGATGTCTACCTGCAGACTGGTGAAAAATGCTTATAAATCATGTCTGATTTGGGACTGGCACACAGTATATACAAACAAAGTGACTAAAAACTGAACACAAGATTTAGCTAGACATTTTCCAAAGAGGTAGACGAGTAGCCAATAAGAACATGAAAAGATATTTGTCATCGTCAGTAAATCAAGGAAATACAGACTAAGGCCACAGGCTCTGTTGTTTAGGGACAAGATGGTTGTCTCTAAAAGGACAGACAACGCCGAGTGTTGACTAGGATATGGTGAAACTGGAGCTCTTATACTTTACTATGAAAATCCCTGACATCGATCATATTAAAACGTGGGGTGTGGTGCAAAAGTTTGTCAGCTTCTAAAGTAGTAAAATATCGTTTATTATGCAACTCAGCTTTCCTATTCCTAGAAAATAAAAAAAGTGTATCCACATACAGCCTTGTAAGGAGTGTTGTTAATGGGGTAGATAATCATATGAACATGGAGATGATGTCATACTCAAATGTCTGTCCTGAGAGAAGTGGGTAGAATGGGACACATCCATATAACAGAATTCTGTTTATCATTAAAATGAAACATGTTACAACTTGAATGAAATACCAAACCTCAAAAACATCTCAATGAAAGAGCTGAACATAAAAGAACAGTATATTCTATTACTGTATTCAAATGAAATGTCCCAAAACTATAAGCTCATAGAAACAGAAAGTAGAGTAGTGTGCTGTGAACCTGGGAGTGGGAATAGATAGTAATTGCAAATGGATACAAAGTTTCTTTTAGGATGATGGAACTATCCAGCAAGTAGATCGTAAGGATAGTTTACAACTTGATAAATAGACTGTAGTTCATTCAATCTCACATAAAATGGGTGGATTTTCTGGGTGGTAAATTGTATCTTACTAAAGCTGGCCTAAACAGGATTATTATTAACATGAGCTCAGACTCAGATCTGGAGAGAACCACTATATGCCGAATGGTGCTATTAATTTTGTCACACGGCTTTATTATGACGCAGACGTCAGCAGTGTTGTTAGAAAACGCTGTTTTATGGGAGTTCTTGGGGCTTGTGTTTTGGAGCACAGGACAGTGACTGTACAGTGACCTGGGACCCAGGAGGGCCCCAGAATGCTCAGCTAATTCCAGCTCTGAGACTAGAGTTTCTCCAAAGTTCTCTAGTGAATCCTAAGCGGTAAGATGTGCCGAACTTAACTCCTAATGGAAGTGTCTCTAGCTATTGCCAATAAGAACAGGTCTTAATTTAGAAGAGGTATTACATGACTTCTAACCTGACAAAGTGAGACTCTGATTTTAAGAGCTTTTCATTCCATCTTCCTATAAACCTTAGATTTAGTGCAAAACTTATGAAATACCATCCATAGAAAGCAAGGAAGCAAGCAAGCAAACAAAAAGCTCCCGTTTCCATATTATCTCAGAGAACAAAGCCTGCTAGCGTGAACGCAGGACGTGCTTTCAGATCCGCACCCCTAGCTTTGTACCTCACACCTGTTCTTTTTTCCTGAAGGGATAAAGAAATGGGAAATATACACTGACAAGCTTCACATCTCTTTCCAAACTTATTTATTGAGTGTAGAAGTCCAAGTTCCAACATGGGTGTTAGTTCAAGTTAAAAACTTCCCTCTGGAAAATATAAAATGGGCGCGTTAAGAAGCCAGATGTACAGGGGTTACCTGCTCCTACCCCCCCACACCTCATTTTTAAAGATGTATTCTGCATGATGGAGTCTAAAAGGTGGCAGCTGTGCCAAAGTAGTGGACCCTAAATCGCTGAGCAAAAACGAGGGGGAGGCTCTGATTGCTCCCAGCACAGGAGTGAATATGCGCTCTCAACCACAAATCAAGCGGGCTGGAAAAAAAAAAAAAGGCCCAATCAAGGCAGTAATGGCCTCCACTTCACAATCAGACAAGTGCTTCTTACTTGAAAAATCCTACCATTTATAGCTGATTGCTAACCCTGGCCTCATTTCTAATCTAAAGGGCGAGTAATAATTTGGAAAAGGAATTATAACAACTTCCCAACAATTTAGTAAATTGTTATTATTTAGGGGGGAGGGGCGGGTGGGAAGGAGTTGCTTTTGTAACGTGTTTCTCTTGTGGGCTACATTTCTGTGACATCAGATCCCACACTGCCACGCTACAACAGCCACGATTAAGGGTGGGGATGGAGGTGGGGGGAGACAGACGGACAGATAGACAGACAGGCAGGCAGGCACGCAAAGAGGAGATCTACACCACACCCCACGTTTTAATATGATCGATGTCAGGGATTTTCATAGAATACAGGAGGACAGCAAACTGTGAATTCTTTTGTACACATCCACCTATAATTGTACTAAATAAATTTTATATTTGCCCTTGAATATCAGTGCTTTAAAAAAAAAGATATTGGCCCTTCTGAGGATGTGACTACTGTAAAAAACACACCATAAAATTGAGGTACCATTTCCCTAAGTTCTATTTGGGGAGATTAAATATGATTGTTTTGCACTGAGCAAGACAATGTGTATAATACTGTCTTCACAAAGTGGGTGATGGTGTGTATCAGATGCAAAACTATGAAAGAAGTGATGACCGTGCTGCTTTCTGAGACAGAAATTGGCTAATAAGAATAGAAGCTGGAGCAGCACGTGGACTCAGGCTCAGTTAGGGTCCCGGACAGTGCTCTGTTAAGCCTCTTCACTGCCAGGCAAATCAGGACACAGAGCCAGGAAAGGGTAGCAATTTCCTAAAGGTCATGGAGCTAACAAACGACAGAGATTAAATTAAAACTCAAGCCCTCAGTCTCATTCTCATGCCTTCCACGCTGTCTTTCACTCTCTCTGCATCATTCCTGCAAATGGCCTTGAATCGTGCATTTTTAGGAATAAGACTCATTCACTCAAACAGTGCAGACAGCAGTGATTTTTGGTAATAGGGTGGACCCGACATAAGCTGATAGTGTGATAATGATACTCTCTCTACACACTTGCTGTCTCCCATCATCTTTATAAGAAAACTTTCCGTGTTATATATTGTGAAATAGAAAATGCTCAATGTAAAAAGGTGAAAGGGGACAATGTTGAGATTGTAACAAAAAAGTAAGGAAACAAATTTTATGTATATGGAGGGGTGGTAGGGTGGGTAGGGCTATGGGAAAAAAATGAGAATTAAGTTGTGTCTTATACTGGTACAAATCCCCATTATGGAGTGCAATCATGATGTGTATATTTAATGTACCAATAAAGATAATTTTTTTTTTTTTTTTAGGTTTTTGGAGACAGGGTCTCACTTTGTGGTTCAGGCTGGCCCTGAGCTCAGCCTCCAACTCACATCACAATCCTCCTGCCTCTGCCTCCCGAGTGCTGGGATTACAGGCATGAGCCACCACGCCCGGCACTGTGGTGTGTGGTACTGGTTGCTGCTGGGTGTGAGTCTCCACACCCAGTATTGTTATGTGGTTACCGGGGAATGGAACCCGGGTCCTTGTGCTTGAGGGACAGGCGCCGGAACCACTGAGCTAACTCCCCGGCCCCCTAAAGATAAAATTAAAAAAAAAAAACTTTCCGTAATTTACAACCCCTTAGTCCTTAGGTCTAAGAACAGCAAAATGTCACCTAGAGAAACTATTTGACTCATTCTTTCCCAAATTAAAATCAGTTGTTTAGAATAGATGATGAAGAATCATTCTTTCACTGCTCTTTTGCAGGTGGGCGACTGACAACACAGTTTGGAGGAAGGACACACGCTCCTGCTGCCCCAGCTAAACAGAGTGATTGTCGTGTCTGGAAATCAAGCCGTAATTACAAGTTAGCAAGAGAGGATGTCCCTGTCATTTACATCAGTGCAAGCCTAATGAATACTTTTATCATTTGTCCACTTTTATCAGATATCTTAGCCTACCAAACTTTCCTGTACATTGATGCTTAACAAGTACCAGTTATAAGAAATGTAACTAGATTTTGAGACAAAGGAAATATTTTGATTTCAGATTGAAGTTTCTGAAAACTTTAAGCAGACTTTAAGCAGATCTTAAAAATTGGATTAAAAAAACAAATATAACTATCTTTATTTATGTGTGTAATGAGAGCAAGGTTAAGTTTTTCAGATACCCAGCAATGATTTATAGCTTGCAATTACCCACTTCATTCAATATAAACAAGCTCATAATTCATATTACATAATCTAGAATGCATTTGCAAGTAGATAGCACTACTCTGAAAATAAATATTTTTCTTGCATCGTCTCTCATGTTCAGCACCATGAACTTAAAGTGAATTTTTAAAACTTTATATTATTAACTTCAAGGCAAGAAAAACAAAAGTCATTTTAGGAAAGAGCCTGGGATTTTCAAATCTCTTAAGAGTAGAAGATCTGAGATACTGTGATGAAAAATACTCCTGTTGTGATGGGAGGCACGAAGCTGGGTTCTCACAGACGGAGTGGCAAGCTTCATTGGTGGAGCGGCGGAGAGAAGAGAGTGGATGGCCGGAAGGAGAGAAACGCAGCTCCACGCAGCCGCGGGGAGAATGCTAAGCAGCCCAGGAGGACGGGAGCCGTGGTACTGGCCCTCAGAAGCCAGGGCTCCAAACTGCAGCAAAACGGACAAAAATTGAACTTTGAAGAAGGAACTTAACACTCACGTCTGCTACACATTTTTAAAATTAGGAAGAGTAACAGAATCTATTCACAGTTCAACAAGGAGAAAAATCAACGATCCCCAACTAGTATAAGAAAATGTTTTTCCCAGGAAATGTTATATTTTTAACTTTCTCTTTTATTAAAGCTAAATATCACACTATTACCATAAGCTAAAATGACCCCTAGTGTTAGGAAGTAGATTTCTTTTTTTCTTTCTTTCTTTCTTTTTTTTTTTACAGTGAGTCAGAGGCACCAGATATCGTTTATAACTGAAGTAATGTTAGCACACATACTTTGACAGTGTGTAATTTGATTAGCTGCTTTAGTCAACAGAAAAAAACCTCAAAGTGTATGATAAAGAAAATCTCATTTCTCTTGCCCATTAAATAAAAGATACAATTCTCCAATCTACTCAAGCAATATTGGACTTCTGTCATTCAGAAATGACTTTTTCATTATTACTCAATTTTTTTTTATAGCTTTGCGCTATGGGAGATGTAGTTACAATGAGAGCCGAAAAAAGCAATTCTTCGTAAGATTTCTGGTAGCATCGTCAAGGTCAATTTGTGGAAGAATTTCAAGGCAAATTTCTTGAGTAGTGAAGTTACCTATATCCAGGGAAATCCTAGCTTTTATGGACTAAATGGAAAAGTACTCAAGTTGTTTGAGCTGTGCAAATCATTAGATACTTTATAAAGGGACTCAAAATCAGGCATTTTAAAGCACTTCTGTATTCAATCTGCCCAAATGAACGCTGTGGCTGCCACATCAGGAATTTTTATAACCAAAAGAACAAATTTTGGAGCAAAATATAGTATTAGGGCACACAAGTCTCATAGGTCACTAAAGGGCCCGTCCTTTGTAAAGTGGTCTCTAAGGAACATTATGCAAAGAGAGTCACAGTAAAAGTCAGCAATAATTATGCTATACTATGTTTTGTATTAGCGGCAAATAAAACTAATAAATATCAGTTAGTGTGGTTTGGAGAAGAAAGAAAGTCTAAACAAAAATTAACAAGAAACTCCACTGATTTTAATTAACACAAAATGAAACACTAAAATATAGACATATGTTCAAGCTTTTAAGAAATGATCAAGCATTAAAGGATAGATTCTTCTGTTAAAAATAAGAGGGTTTCATTATTTACCAAGGAAAAATAGAAGTGAAAATAAGAACTACTAAAATACAGATTCATGATATTGGTTAAAAATAAAAGGTTAAAATACAGATTCATGATACTGGTTAAAAATACTTAACCTCCAAGCTCAATGCAATTAATTTCAAAAAAACATTATGTATATTATGTGTTGAAAATGTACAAAATATATGTTGTGAATCCCACTCTGAGCTTAATTTGCAAGTGTTCCTGGAGGTGTGACACACCGAGCTCCAATGTGCTTATTATGACCAGAATAATTAGCTAAGAAGAATATGCTGTGATGATAAACTTCATTACTCGATAACATTAGCAAACATTAAAATGTTTAAAGAATCCTGTACTGTATTATGGTTTATTCTGTCTCAATCTTACAATTACGGCAGCTTTCTCTACTTGTGTTTTTCTAGGCGGTGAATTGCCAGGAGTTGATAATCTGCTGCGGATGCAAGCAGATATTACAGTCATATGGCCTAATTAAACAGCAAGATTCACATTTTAAATATATAATTAGCAAACTGTCACTTTAAAAATATGTAATTACTTGTTTCTACTTTTGTAGAAAAAAATGATATGTCAACAGAGGACAGAAAGTTTTTTGGAGAATATTTTCCTCTCTGACAGTAAGGAAACAATGAGATATCTCATTGGTGAAACTATTATTAATATTATTTTCATGGGATGGATTCTGCCATATTTTATCGTTTTGTGAGTTTCTGCTTTCAGAATCGTATTCTTTATCACTTCTACTGTCACTTGGAACCCATTCATCTATCTTTATGGAAACATTTTCATTTTTGGCATGTGAAAAGCCCTCACACCACATTAGTATGATCTATAAGTGAAACAACAAACTTCTATTATTTTAAAACAAAGTAGATTCAAAAATTTGGGGCTTTGGGGAAGAATTTTTCATCTCTGAATTGCACAAAATCATCCCTAATTACCTCTTAGTGATTTCAGTATCACAAATCCCTCCTGATTAGCCCTCTTAAACACCGAGATGAACCCGCTCCAGAATTGTTTGGCCCTGTTGGAAGCCCCGTGTCAGAGCACGAGGATTGTGTAATTAAATGGAATCATGTCCTTTCCATAGAAAGAGCCCGGGTCCCGGGGCTGACGGAGCTCCCCGCTCCCTACTATATTTAGACCGCGCTACCCAGGCCAGCAGCCCACTGACTCGGCAACGGGCTCCAAAGATCAGATGGAGCTTTTTAACTTCAAAAATGTTGAAAGGCAGAAAAAAAGAAGTGGTAACGAAACGGCTGATGAAATGTTACTCTCTTAAAGAGCTATTCTTCATCCCTTGAGTGAAAGTATGTCCTATACGGAGCGCTTTCGGACATAGAGCGCATTGCAGAGAAGTCTGGGGAATCGGTTAAGTTTAGCATCCAAAGGGGAGATCCAGGCAGGAACGCAAGACTTTAAGTTCACCGAAGAGCATGAGCACGTGCCAAACACCTCTCTGACTTTGTAAGTGAAAACACACATGTGCTATTTAAGGAAAACGCTCTTTTGTTTTTCAAATGAAAAATGTAAACTAGAGATCACAGAGGTAAAGGCCACAGGCAGTGAGGCCCAGCATCTAAGAACAGCAGCAAGCGGCTGAGGATTTCTCAGTCCTAGCTGTGCTTCTATTCCTATGAAGGCTCCATTTCTGGCCGGCCTTGCCTTGTAGTTTTCCTTAATTCATTTCCCCTTTTCTCCCACCAAGCAGAAATGATCGTCCCGAATTTCCAGCACAGCCTGGCTCCACGCTCAGCGACCACAATGTGCTGTTTACATTTTGACCCCTGGAGGTGAGAAGAAAGCTGCGCGTCCCAAAGCTCCTTCCCAACAAAGAGAGAGACAGGACCCGTCAGTGTTTGTGTGACATGGCAACAACGATGCCAAGAGGAATCCACGCGCGACGAGCTCAGAACGATGCTGCAAAGCGGATGACAGCAGATTATGTGCAGACTCGGGGAGTGAGTGTGGTTGCGCAAACCTGGGCGGTATCCATTGTCTGTGCGGTGAACGTTATCGCCAGCAACGCAGAGAAAAGAGAACCCCGCGAAGGAAAACACTTTTGAGAATCTGCAATCCCGAGGAACTTAACTATGATCACCAACTCTTTCTCTAGAAATCCTGTAGATTTAATACAAATATATCCAGAAAGCAATTTCCTGAGAGGCCTATACAAATAAATATATATAAATTCATCTTTTGAGTTTGTACAAATGGTGTTAATTATGAATTCCTTACCTACTCACACGATGTATGCGATATGCCCAAAGATAGGAAAATTGACTCACAAATATAGCCGCGCACAGATTTTAGGCTGAAGCAGAGTGAACTGTTTATGTAATTTTCTCCCCTGTATTTCCTTCATTGTACAGTTTATATCCTCTACTGTTAATGGTATACCGGGGAAAGCAAAGGTTCCAAGTCTGGATAAAGAGCTTTGGATATTAAAATACAAAATACCTAAAATATCATTTGACACTAGACGATTCCACCTATCAGAAGAACAAGAGAAAGTTTTTTTTCTTAACACTATTTATTTTAAGAAGCCATCGACATATTTTAGGGTTGGTTTTATTAAAAATACAGAACGAAAGCTCCCACTCACCACCTCGCTCAGGCGACCTTGACGGCTCCGCCGTGTAGTACTGCGCCACCTGGTGGCTGCCTGTGGAAACTCAGACAACCTGGTTATTGGGTTGCTCGATCTTTAATCTTCCCCTTTATAAACTGATTAAACTTCAGTTTGTCGATCTGCCTCTTTTTGGAGGGAGGAGCACTGGATAGTTAATGTGGCTACTCATTTGATTTTGCTTCGTTTGAACAGCATTGGTACAAATTAGTCATAAGTTGGAGTTCGAAGTTTTGTTACTTTGTGTATTGAAATCAGACCAGTGTCTCCATCTCTGCGTTTTATGCTCTTCCTTAAGGAGTTAAGAACAGTTCGCTGAAGTCCCAGTGTGTTCATAAAATAGATGGGAGCTGACAGAGTAGGTACCAAGTCACGAAAAGCCAAGGAACCAAGGAGTTTGTCGGTGGATATGATGAGACAGCTTTTCAGTGTGTTCACCTCGAGGTCCCTGCGGCTCCCTCGCGGAGAAATGCGTGGAGACCTCGTTTCTGCCCGCACATCTCACGGGCGAGGGCGACTGTCAGACACAACCTTCGAGTGACGATCGCCTGACTAATTATTCCCCACTGATGAATCACTCTGTAATTATTATTATTATTATTTTTTGATCACCACAAGGAACACACAGAGAGTTGTTTCCACAAGCCAAAACTCATCAAAAGGACCTGAAGTTCTTGGGTTAGAGCAATAAATGCATAAAACAAGCCTGCGATATCTTCTTATACAAGATAATAAGGATATGTTTTTTTTTTTAAAGCTAATAGAGACAAGTCAAAAGTACACAAGGAACAATTTGCATGGATTCCTAGTGTCAAAATCTGAGACCAAATATTCATGAAAGGAAATATTGACAGTAGCTGTGGATTATAATGTATTGAAAAAATTACATGAGGTGTGTATATGTGTGTTGATAAAATAAAGGTAAGCTTTCTTTTAAAGTAGATGCTAATCATGAAGTTGGAGGAATGGGGGGACAGTAAATCTTCAATCATGATTTATATAAGAGCTATAAATAGATGTTAAAACTGGTATGTAAAGGTTTGATGAAGAACACAGTTTACATATTCCAAAAGCATGGCAATCCTAAATTTTCTTATTAAGTGTAAAGAGAAAAGCCAGAACAGACTGGAGAAATAAGGTCAAGGCCACAAGGGATCGAAGTTAACATCAGTAAGAGCACAAAATAAAATAACGTGTGCACAGCAACACATCACTTAGTGTTATTTACCAATATTCACAACCTGAGTCTGTGAGTGAATATAAAAATATAAATTGATATCTATCAATTCAAGGTCTTTATGCTCCAAAAGTGATCAGAGACAAAAGCTTTTAATTTGATTATTTGTGATTAAACACTTAAGAAAAATGAAACAAAATGTAATCCATGTTACACAGCACAGGATCTTGGTGGGTTAACCCATGACATTTGACTAAGGTTTAGAGATCACAGAATTATGTCGTGTGACTGTAATGTTTCCTAATTTTTAGTTACACTGAGATTCTATGAGACTGTTCTTCTTCTATGAAAATATAACTGGCCACCTTTGCTGGAGGCTTTCCTCATCTTCAGGTTCAACCAACTATAGAACAGAAACATTTGATCTAATTAACATCTTGTCTGAATATTGAAATCTATTCTTGTCATTATTCTCTAAGCAACAGAATAACAACTATTTATCAGGCATTTATGTTATTTTAGGATTTATTAAGTAGTCTTGAGATCCAGGAGGAGATGCATACATCTTTTTCTTCATGATTAACTTTGAAATTTTATTTTTTTACATTTATTGAGTTTACTGATATATTTTAGGCAGAATTTATGGTCACTTTTGTGGCTGAGAATTTGTACCTGCGCATGATACATCTTGATTCTCTTATGTTTCCATTCTTTCACCCTCCTTCCAGGTCCCAAGCCACCTATACACAAAATCTTTGCTTCCATTTTTTTCTTTCCTACCTTCACATTTCCTTTCTCTTCTTTCTTTTCTCTGCCCTCCTCCCTGGTCTCCCTTCTCTTTTGAAAATTTATCCCCATTTCACAGTATCTGTTACACTCTTTGGTTCTCATTTACACCTTTATTTTCTCAGACCAGAGAAATGATTCAGCATTTACACACGTGTGTCCTATATATCCCATGTATGAGTGTGGCCTCCAGGTGCATCCATTTAGTTATGTGTCTCAAGTTTACCTTTCTTTATGGCAGAGTAGTACTCTCTTT
The DNA here is from genome assembly GCA_004026965.1 of Petromus typicus. Lineage (NCBI taxonomy): Eukaryota > Metazoa > Chordata > Mammalia > Rodentia > Petromuridae > Petromus > Petromus typicus. The sequence continues at coordinate 1,135 of PVIR01018795.1, read as the reverse complement.
GGCAAAAAACCCACATCCTGAGATGCATAGGTTTTATGCAGGGCTGTGCTGTTTTATAGGAGGCTTTTAAACGCCTTGGCATACACAGGGCTTACGCACAAACCCTCCAGGTGTGGATGGGTGACTGCACTCATTGAAGGGTAAAAAGGCATGACACCTGTAAGATGTCTCAGAATTAATAATTTTATACACAATTATATATGTATGTGTTTATAAAAGGGTGAGTGACAGTCTGGATAAAATCTATGTAGGAGTTATTTGCTTAGTTATAACTTTTCTGTAGATTTGGAATTATTACAAAATACAAAAGTTTTGTTGTAAAGAAACAAAGTTTCTATCATATTACAACACAAACGTACCTTGGAATAGTGGGTTCCAGACATTTGGCTATCTTGTCAGGAACACTAATACTGGGCAGCAAGCTAAGCTTATTACTTTATTCCAGCCCCTTAATGTATGGATCATATTTTAAGAAGCTCTCAAGAAACAAAATTAATAGAATTCTACTGGAGATTTCCTCATTTGCCTATCAATCAATAAATTATGTGATGCTCTCAAGTTCTCACGCATACAATGCATTTATAAATCAAAGCAGCTTAGAAGATCCACAATGTACAACACCCCAGAAAAACAGAAGTGGCAAAATACAGTCACAGTTAATAAGACAGTGGGGGTCAACGTCCCTGTACGTAATTAATAGATATCAATCTGCTTGTTGGTTCTGCGGTCATAGCAGTCTAAACAAGGCTACGTATGCAGTGATGCAAAGGGCTGTGGGAAACGGAAACGGAAGAAGTGAATTCCGAAATGGCTCCTGGGGAAGCTCAGACGAGGCGCTGTGTGAGTGGAGTGGGTGGGATCTGAGCGATGGGTCGGATTCAGAGGGCAGCAAACACCATGGGCAGGTGCCGCACCCTGGCCAGTGTCCACAGTCTCTCACATGACCCACCAGGAAAGCTCTGAGAGGGTAGGACGTTGTCTTGGTCTATGTGACTGACACATAGTAGTTACTCAGTAAATATTTGTGAAGTAAATGAAATAAATACAACTGCAATTGTTGTGTAGCTGTATAAATGGCAAATAAACAAGTGGGTCATTGATAGAGATTTTGTTTTCCTCCTGTATGGCATACATG
>PVIR01018794.1:0-33165 GCA_004026965.1 Petromus typicus | reverse complement strand
TTTGAGGCTGAGCTCAGGGCCAGCCTGAACCACAAAGTGAGACCCTGTCTCAAAAAAACCTAAAAAAAAAAAAAAGATTCCTTGGGCAGGGCAGACATTCTTAAATCCCGGTAACCACATAACAATACTGGGTGTGGACACCTACGCCCAGCAGCAACCAGTACCAGTACCCCAGTGCCGGGCGTGGTGGCTCACGCCTGTAATCCCAGCACTCGGGAGGCAGAGGCAGGAGGATTGTGATGTGAATTTGAGGCTGAGCTCAGGGCCAGCCTGAACCACAAAGTAAGACCTTGTCTCAAAAAAACCTAAAACAAATGTTATGTATATGGGGGGGTGGTAGGGTGGGTAGGGCTATGGGAAAAAATGAGAATTAAGTTGTGTCTTATACTGGTACAAATCCCCATTATGGAGTGCAATCATGATGTGTATATTTAATGTACCAGTAAAGATAAAAAAAAAAGAAGCCGTAGGCTTCAGTGTGTGAGTCACCTGTAGGAGGTCACATCCTCACAGAGGAATTCACAAGGCCATGCCACTGAGGAAGGGGAGACATTTTTTTCTGAATAGGAAAGCAAATGTCAGTTTCCAGTGCTATGAGTGAGAGGTCAAAATGGATGATACTTAGAGAATGAATTCAGTAATAGTACAATGTCCACTAATAACATTATCACTTATTAAATTCTTATTAGGTTCCAAGCAATTCATTAAGCTCTAGGTAATAAAGATGAAAATCTCAGACATTCATATCTCTTGGTGTTCCTTCAGAGAAAATAGTGCACTCAGGAAAATAATAAAACAAGAGATTGAAAAAGGTTAGAGATTGAAAAGGGTAGTATAAAATTCATTGCCTTTAACTTCTAAAGAGGTTAGGGACTTCAAGAATAATAAACATAATTGGAGTTTCTTTAGTAGCCAAAATCATTCAAATATATTGATGTTATTCAAACTAGATTCATTTTACTAAAAAAGATGCTGAATTTGTGTATCCTCCTGGTGAATAAATGAGAGGTTTATATACATTTTTTCTACAGTCATGACTTATTCAGTTGATGGTCTAATTATTGGCTTAAAAGATAAGTAAATAACAAATTATCATATGAAAAATGTGAGCCTGAGAGTAATTGATGCAATAAAATAGATTGTTCAATATGTGAATGATGTTATTGTAAATTATAGGTATAGGGCTTAATTTCTGAAGAAAGGAAAAAAATCAGAATGTCTAGAAAACTAAATTAAAAGATTCAAATATTTGTTGATGTAGTATTGCCATTCTTGAGTCAGTCTGGTATAGCTGACTGTTGACCCTGTATTACATCATATGTACAGGAGGATTAGCGCTTGTGCTTAGGATGTAGTGATGACAGTCCTTTTTTGTACAGTTTCAAATTTCACAAAACAAGTCATGAATAATTATATATAATGTCATCATGCTACTAAGCCACATTAATCAAGTACATTCATTTACTCTGTAGGTTAGAACAACACCTATGCATAACATAGATATTATACATATCTAGGAAAAAACCCTACATTTGTTTGCTCAATAGATATTTGTGTGCACAAATATAGCTAGTACTTGTAATATTTCAGATTTCAAAACATAAAAGAATGAGTTATATCTAAACGAAAGAAACAAAGAAAGAAAGAAAGAAAGAAAGAAAGAGGGAAGGAAAGAACAGAAAGCTTCAAACAGTAGATGGCTAAAAGAAGCAGAAAGACCCTAAATGTCTAGGAATGGATGCATAAATAAAGAAAATTAATATATATTATATATGCCATATTATATACACATTTACATACATGATGGAATATTGTTTGCCAGAAAATCTTATTTGTGACATGGATGGAATTTGAAAAATTTATTATGATAAATGAAACAGGCAGTCACATGAAGTGAATTACCACATAACTTGAGTTATATGTGGAATCTAGAAAAATTGATTACACATAAGCTAAGAGAAGGACAGTGGTTCCCAGGGTCTGGAGAGTAGTGACAGTGAACTGAGAGGTTCATTAATGGGGATTAAATTATAGTTAGGCAGAAGACAGAAGATTTGGTGTTCTATTTGAAGTGGCATGATGCTAACATATTGTGTATTTAAACAATATAAGAATATTTTGGGCCCGGGGATATAGCTCAGTGGTTCCGGCGCCTGTCTTGCAAGTGCAAGGACCCGGGTTCAATCCCCGGTAACCACATAACAATACTGCGTGTGGAGACTCACTGCAGCGGCAACCAGTACCACATACCAGTGCCAGGCGTGGTGGCTCACGCCTGTAATCCCAGCACTCGGGAGGCAGAGCCAGGAGGATTGCTGTGATGTGAGTTTGAGGCTGAGCTCAGCGCCAGCCTGAACCACAAAATGAGAGCCTGTCTCAAAAAACCTTAAAAAAAAAAAAAAAAAAAAAAAGAATATTTTGAAGGATTGGGGATTTAGCTCAGTGGTTCCGGCGTCTGTCTTGCAAGTGCAAGGTCCTGGGTTTGATCCTCCGTAACCACGTACAATACTGGGTGTGGAGGCTTATGCCCAGCAGCAACCAGTACCACATACCACAGTGCCGAGCGTGGTGGCTCACACCTGTAATCCCAGCACTCAGGAGGCAGAGGCAGGAGGATTGCTGTGATGTGAGTTTGAGGCTGAGCTCGGGGCCAGCCTGAACTACAAAGCAAGACCCTGTCTCAAAAAACCTTAAAAAAAAATATATATATATATATATATAATTTTCAGTATAAAGGTATAATAGATATTCAAAAGGTAATGTATTCCTCCCCAGATTTAATAGTATAATGCATCATGCATTAAAATAATATCTAGTAGTTCATTAATGTGTACAATTTTTTATGTCTATTAAATTTTTTAAAAATACATCTTTCATTTTTAAAGTAAAAAATAGATGGCATTGAATATATGTAAGTACTAAAGACTCGATTTTGGTGATGTGTGGCTTGATGAGTATCCACTCATCTAGTCTCTGGAGGAAACAGAAGATTGAAGTTAGATAAAAGGCAAAAGATGAGAGGTTGAAAAAGTAGGATGCCTACTGGCATCATTTGAAGAAGACTTTGTATTCAACAGTGTGAACCACTGTCCTGTTTAGATGTACTCTGAAGTGAAGGCACATCCTTAGCTGCTTTATGTTATCCTTTGAGTTCAACCTTGGATGTATGAGAGCTGGTTTATGGATGCACTGAGGATGTAAGGTGAGATGAATTAAAGTGATGGCATAATATACCATTCTCTGACTTGCTCAACTATCAGTTCATTTCAGCCATTAGTTAGTAAGCATTTTCTGTGTGTCTGGTCCTATGTGAAATTATGTGGGCCTAAATTTAAGAAAAATCAATTTTGTGTTTAAAGGGGATCTTAGTTTGATAGAAACATAGGGCCATATGAAGAATCCTAATCAATGTGATAACATAAATATGGACATAGTAAATAATTCTTAGAAAAGTTAGCTATTCCCAATAGTCAAGAAGGATGACTTCACAAATTTTTGTATTAGTCCGAAGATGTTAAGTAAAGACCTTTCTTTCTCTAAGTCATTCTGTGGACCACCTCATAATGTCTAAAAGAAGAAGAAACATAATCCAAAATCCCACTGTTAGTGAAACATGTAGGATCAAATGTCACATCAAAGTGATTTCACAGTCAAATGTAAGCAGAAAGCAAGTGAATTTTACCTTACAATGTTCTCCAAAAAGATAAAGATCTGAAACCATCTTTGGCTTGGAATGGTGTTAGAGATGCTGAAACTGAAAATTGAGGGCTCTTTTGAAAGTGTTCCACTTATGTTTCTACATTGCAGTGAAAGAGTGGGATAGTCAGAGAAATTGATAGAGAAGGTCTGTAGACATTTTTCCTTAAGACAGAAAAGAACATAGCATAAAAGACTCACAGAAAAGACTTTGTATGATTTTTATATGCAGAAATTGAGGAACTTAAACATATAAATACATTTACTATATTGTAAGAGATATAAACATCCATGTTTAGAAATTTCCAGGTTTAAATTAGAGCCAACCTTGGTAACCTGAGAATGGGGCCCATCAGTCAACAAACTTCACTCTGAGTACAGATACACAGATACTTAACTAGAGTTATCACATTTGAGGAATCTCTCTCTCTGAAAGATGCAAGGTCTCTGACTAAATTAGAGTCCTCGGAAGATATTCACAGAAGAAAATGAAACTGTCATAGTGATTAATCCCTGTAAAAATGAATAGTTCAGAAAAGAAAATGTGATCATCCCATTTGAATCCTAGTGGGTATTTGGATAGCCATTATCGCAAAAATTCTGAACATGAATTTGAAGAAGACAAATGAAATAGATTTGCCTTGGGATACAGAGAGTAGGAGACAGGAGCAAGAAAGTTTTATTCTTTTGTAGCATAATTGTAGACTGAGAAGGATAAATATTATCAGTTACATTTTTTTATCACGTAAATTTTAGAGAAAAAAATAAATACCAGTTGGAACAACTGGAAAAATGGAGAGTGGTTTCATATACAAAGTGGGCTCAGGAAATTTTTTTTTTTTTGAGACAGGGTCTCGCTTTGTGGTTCAGGCTGGCCCTCAGCTCAGCCTCAAACTCACATCACAATCCTCCTGCCTCTGCCTCCCGAGTGCCGGGATTACAGGAGTGAGCCACCACGCCCGGCACTGTGGTATGTGGTACTGGTTGCTGCTGGGTGTGCACACCCAGTATTGTTATGTGGTTATCGGGGAATCGAACCCGGGTCCTTGCGCTTGCAAGACAGACGCCGGAACCACTGAGCTAACTCCCCGGCCCCAGGAAAATATTTTTGTTGCCTTTTGATTTCTACATTTTCTTGGCTCCTTAAATATTTATGCATGTAAATTTAAGGAGCAGCTCTTCAGTTGCCATAAAACAATCAGAAAGCTTCCTCAATTCTGAAAATACTTCTTTTAAACTTTAGATCTCATTTCATCATTGATATTAATATCTTAACAATATTGTCTCTCCGTTCATAAACATGGAATATCTTTTTCATTTATTTAGGTCTTCTTTAATTTTTTCAAGCAGTGTTCTGTAGTTTTTAGTGTATAACTCTTTCACATTCTTGGAAAAGTTTTTCTGTGTTAATTTCTTGTGATTGCTGTGTACCCTTTTCTTCATTCTGTTAAGGTGGAGTGCTCCATTGATTTTTATCCTTATGTTATTCACCTTTAAATTATTGGAACAAATCTCATTTAGCTGTGGTCCCCAAACCTTTTAATGTGTGCTAAACTAGATGTAATTTTAGCTCTAAATAACCTAAGTTATGTTAAAATATTACAATTGGAAGAACATTCTACTGGCATCTTGTGTCTGGAGGCCATGCCAATACTAAACATCTATAACAGAGGATGACCCTACAACATTACTACCACCACTGCACACAGAAAATAAATTAGCTGGTCAAATGGGTCAGCAGTGCCAGGTTAAAAATAGATAGTTAGATTAGACCTACTAATGTCGGCACATCATTGTCTCACCATTTCTCTAACTTGTCAATAGAAGTAAAAGCTGGTGATGATATTTCTTTTTTCTTCATCTGTCTCTTCAGACTTCTTTACACTGTCCGTTCATATTCTAGTCATAATGAAACTCACTTAGTTTTTCTTGCTAGGTAAGTTCCTTTTGCTTTTTCCTTTTAAAATATTTGCTTCCCTTTCTGAACAGAATACCTTACCTCTCTTCTGTTCATTACTTCCCATATCATCATCAGGTTTTATTTCTACTGACTATTTAGCTGTTTAACTAGCTCTAAGAATATTTTTGACTCACCTTAATCTAAGTGAGGTAGCTTTGCCATTTTTCCATCTATATCAGTACTACCCATGCCATGACAATAATTAGAGTTTATTAAAATCATGTATTAACTATGATGAGCACCAGGAGAGTCATATGCAACCCTATTATTTTTTTTCCTTGTTAGACATTCAAAACCTAAGTCCACCACTGTACAGGTCTTGGTTTTAAATAGTTGGAAAATGAGCATGAAAATAAATGAATTAATTATCCTCAGTTCATTTTATTTTGTGGAGCATTCAGAAATATGGTAGTTATGACATATATAAGTTGATGTTTCATATAGTTATTTCAGACACTTATGAAATGTAAATAACTATCTGTGAAAATCTGTATTTCTTTTTAAATAAAATGGACTCCAATTTTTTGTGAAATTCTTAAATATTTGATCTAATATTTGTGCCAGAACTGAGATAGAGACCAAAAATTGTATAGCATGAATTTTTAGTTTTGAGTATTGAATAAATTAGCAGTTCTACTAGGAGAGATGGAAGCGAAATTTGGAGTAAAAGAAAGCAGTTAATTTCAGTCTGTTATATTAATAAGCTTGGAGCATAGTTTCCTAGGAAGTTCTGCTTTTCTCAGACAGCATCCAATTTCTGGAGAAAGAAACAAAATATAATCTACACACAGTCAAGTGCCACAGGCAATGTGAGTACTGTGTTGGTTCAGACAAGGTCAGAATAAAAATGACTACTAAGCAGCCACCCATCTTGTAAAATGATATAAGAACTAGGTATTACGTACTACCCTTTATAAATGTTAAAAAATAAGTCATAAGGTCAACTACTAGAAGCACCAGGATTTTGTTGCTAATTGACTAGTAGTATTTCGAATAAGAATTGGCTGTGACATGAATTTCTATACATCAAAGCCTAGCCTTCCACATAATGCAACCAGAATACTGATACTATTGTATATCCTCTTGGTTATTTGCCAGTGCCCTTGACTCTGTGATCATGTTATCAGAGCAAGCAACACTTAAGAAAAAAGACAACCCCTTATTATCATGGTGTAGTAGGTATGTTTTGTCCTTTAGGCATTATGTTTCAGTTTGCTGTTTGTTTCACTTTGTTTTAAATTTATTTTTATATTTTGTAGAACTTTAAAAAATTGCATTATCTCTTTTTCCATTAACTGTTCTACAAAACCCGAAGGACCATCAAAATTCACCTACACCTAAGAATCTACTAAGTCAGTATTATGTTCCCCAAAGTATTCTTGTCTTCTTATATGATTTTATAAGTGTTTTAACTGATAATTGATTTGGGGAAATTTTCAGGTTTCTTCAGCTATTTTTATTAGAGAATTTCTAAGTGTCCTGTTCCAGTGTGAAAACTGAGAGTTGTAGAGAAAGTTAATCAGTATTTGATTTTTTTAAATTGTAAACTTCCACTGAATATGTCCAAATCCAATATAACCAAATCCAGTATACTCAGATTCTGCAGGTTAAGACAAGTCTAATTCTTCCACTAATTCCTCATTTTGCCTTGCCATTTATAATTGTGAATTTTCATGTGATTGGAAGAATTTTCAAAGGCCCGACTTCTTCAATTAGTCTATCAGAAATAACTAAATGTAGACTGGTGTAACCAATATGGAGATTCCTCAAAAACTAGGGTAATTCAATAATAATTACTTATGTACAAAAAATACAGGAAAGTAGTGTGATTAAATATCATAATTTTATATATTTTATGTGCCAACAGTAATTATAATGATATAACAAACACAAGGTGAAAAATTTCATCAGGTGAACACACTGAGTACTGTAAGTAAAATATAATTTCTTTTACATAAATTATTTTGGTTCTAAATGTTTAAGTTAAAATTTACACCTGCTCTCAGATATAGACTTAAACACATGAACCTAAATGAGTCTGTTTTGTTTCTCAAAATCATATGATATAATTGGAAACATGACTAGATAATACTGATAATGTGACTTAGCCAACAGAACCAGAAAAAAGATCTTTGAAGTCCAAAAACTCATATTGTTTACAAAAATCACAGTTTATTGAAATTTTACTTCTTGATCTCTTCCTATAACATCAAGTATTTTTGATTATATAAATCTTTTTGATTGAATTCTTATGTACTGGAGTTTTTCTATTTTTTTCTGAAATATTCAGGGCCTTCATTAAGGAAATGTAGTGTTTGAAGTTATAATCTTCAGTTTCTGACATAGACATAAAATTTTAGTCCTAAGAAGAAAAATTAAACAGAGAACAAACAAAATGTGTATTCTTAACATTGAGAGCCACAAGTTTTGCAGCAAGGAGTATTTGTATCCATGAACTATCTAAAGTAAATATTGCTGCAGCGAGGTTTACATCACTGACTTCCTTCTAGCTACTTCTTGCAACTATTCTATTGCTGAACTACAGAGAAACAAAATTAAGCAAATCTGATGCTTTTATCTCAGTTTTTTTAAAAAAAATTCAAGTCATTATTGGTTCATTATGAACATGTATCATCACATTCAACATTAAGATTTTGTACCAGAATATGACATGACTTGATTCTCATTCGTTTCACACCCCCTATATACATAAGATTTGTTTCCTTTTTTATTATTATTACTATCACATTCTTTTTCCCCTTGTCATTTACCCCTACACCCTCTTTTAAAAATGCCATATTTCTTTTTTATCACAGAAATAAATTTTGCAGAACATAACTTTCAAGGTTGCATTATAAATTAATTTTAACATCTTTCTATGTAATGTCTACTTTGTTGCCTTAATGCCCACATCTAACAACATCCTGAAGTTACAGGACTCATTTGTGAACAAAGTAGGTTGGGAACCCTCACCACTTTGTATCCTTCATTAACTCTGTGTGTGTGTGTGTGTGTGTGTGTGTGTGTGTGTGTGTGTGTGTGTTCAACATTTCTAATTCCGCCTCTGCACAACAGGAAGATCATCTACTCAGTCTGCCTCCCCATTCAACAGTTTGTTAAGAGTAAAAAACCATGACATTCAGAAAAGCACAGTACACTTCTGCTGTCACAGAGCATTAAGGATACCCCAGAATACGGGTAGATAGATACATTATTATCCTAGGGAAGCCTGTATTGGTAGGACCATTGGCTTTGGAAACTAAACATTAAACTTATAATTTCAATTTTATTAAGTAACTAATTCCTAGTATAATCTTATCATTTTACATGTCAAAAGCTTCCTGGAAATAGATGCACTTACTGTAGAGTGACAGAATTGTTAGCTGTTTTAAATTTTTGATCAAATAAATAACATTAGACTCTTGATTTTCCCTTTAAAAGCTCAAGTGTATTCAAATTATAAATTGAAAGATATTGGACTTTTAATCATTTGAGCTTGTTGATATTATCAAGTTTTATAAACCTATTCTGGGTAGGTAGCTTTTTTCAATTTTTATCTTGTCTAATTTCCATTTCAATATTGGAACAAGAAGATATATGCCTTCTTTTGTTTGTATGTGCTTTTTAGTATTTATGTAAATATATGTAAGAGAAAAATGAGTAAAATGTATTCCAGAAAGGGTATTAGAATATGAATGTAGCTAATGCTATTCATGGGGACCACTTAGGAAAAAATTGATTCATTTTTTACAAAGCTGTGTAGAATATAATCTATCCTAAGAGAAAACAGCCTAGTACCATTGTGAAACTGTAAATTTAGAGTCATCTACATAGGAGTGTGATTACATGGGATTTCAGCGTATGCCACTAAATTTATTTACACATTTATATACCAGTTAGAGCTCTCAACCTTCCCTATTTTCTGTGAGTTGTCTTCATATAGCAAAGTGTCATAAAAGAAAACACCATTCCTAGGTAAGTGGATATTTGTGGTCCCGTGACTTCGTAGCTGGGATTTCATTTTCATGTGTGAAGACCAGGATGGACGGAAGATTTGGGCTGCTCTTCAGCATCATTCTCCTAGATTTTTTGCCTAAAGCAAATCACCTTTTGTACAGTCAGACTGCATTTCCTTGTAAAATGAGAGTAATAATACTTTTTTCACAAATATTTAGAAATTAAACAAAACCAAAAATATAAAATATACCGATATGTCAAGTACAACAGAAATACATTTTGCTTGACTAATATATTTTCAGCCTCAGTGTGGACGTCTACAACTCTTCCTATGTGACAGTTGCCCAAGAAGCCTAATAGTTAATTGCATATGGCTTGCTTTGTGGTATGCATTTCTATGTAGATACCAGTAGGCATTAATGTAATGTTCCAGAACTTATTTCTGAAAACTTTTTGTATGATGAAAAGGTTCCTTTGTATACCTTTTATTTCTTCTTTAAACTGTTACAGTTTATAAAGTAATATCCATCTATCTATCTATCTATATATGTAAACGTTTGCGTGATATAAAATTTCCAAATTAATTCAAAAGGAAGATTTTGATTTTGTATTGGAGCGTATCTGATCTTATCTTCTCTACTCATTTAATGAAAAAGCAACTGCAAACAGGAAGATTAATTAATAGTAATAAGGCTGGTATTCGAGGAGTAAAAACCCCTGCCAAAATCCAATCTTTATACAAAGCAATGAGTGTATTTTTAGGCCTGTGCCAAATCCTATAAATAATATATGGAAGGGGTTAATAATTGTAGCAGGTGCTGTCCTTGCCCTCAATAAATCTCCCACTGCATCCCCGCCATCTCTAGTTTTTCAAAACTGCCACGCTGGTGGCTACAGTGAGAAAACTTAACTCTGAGGCTGAGGGAAATTTTCTGAAGGAGGAAGCATGCTTACCTTCATGGATAGAAAACAACAGTGCCCAAGAGTTATTACTCCCTAAAGCAGCTCCTCCATCAATAATTAAAAAAGAATTGATTTTTTTTTTTAAATACCCACTTTCTGAGCTTTCCACTGAGGTAATTGAGCATTGCTCTGTGTTTCCGACCTGTGATCCCAGCGGGCTGAGATCCAGTTGACCACTCCAGTTACTGGCTTAATAACAAAATGTTTCTATTTCATTTTCTGCCTGTGAAACCATTAAATCTCCCAACCAAATCATTTGCATTTCAATCCTTAATTCAGAGTCTGTCTGGGTGTAACACTCAAATCACAGAAATAATGTTGGATAAATACATTAGGCCATGTAAACAACCATGCCTGTGTGTACATGAACAGGTCAGCTTCTGCTTCTTTATGTCAAGAAAGAGATTAATTTTTCTCTAAGCCATTTCTAAGAACCACTGATACAGAGGACGGTGATATTGATTATGCCCAAAGCAGGCTGTAGAGTTAACCCTACAATTAGCTTGTTTTGAGAAGTGAGTCTGGCCAAAGTCTACATGCTAAGATAAAAATAACTCACCCTAATTTCATTTCCACAACAAACCTTCTGACTAGAAGGACAATGTTTTAATTACAACTAAATATTTTGGTTATTTTTTTTCCTAATTTGAGAATGATTTGTCTTGTTCTTTATGAGCTTGGTTTACATTAATTTCCATGGAAACCACATGTAATGAACCTCTTTCCCAGTTGACTGACAATAAAAATCAGTGCCTGAGACTGGACAGGGCCTTTGTGGGTTGCATTGGTATCAGTCTTGCTGGTACCCTGCTTTCTGTGTCTTAGTTCTGTCTCTTAATGCATTTTTTGACAGGCCTGTTTCATACAGTGCAGGTGGCACTGGAGACTTATTGCAAAAGTCCCCAGAAATTAGAAAAGAAACTTAGCTAATAATGGGGGGGCCTACTGAATGGAGTATATTACTTAACTTTGACACCTGGGACTTTTTAAATTTGAATAATGAAGCAAAAAACATGGAATATGAAGAATGGCAGGGATTGGATATTGATTCATAGGTATAAGAGGCTGACCCTGGAGATGTGCCATAATGCTCACTTCTGCAAAGGACAGCTACTCCTATGTGACAAAAGTTTCTGACACTCAACAGGAATTGATGTGGTGGTATTCACCTAAAAATGGCAGGTCTTCAGGGTGTAATGAGCACTGTAGTGTGCATTCCAGAAATGCAGCCTGTGAGTTCTAAAGTGTGTAGAGTGCTAATTATCATCACTACTCTCATAAAATAATGTATTATATGTAGTTCTGCCCTGGGATGAAGGGTACAAATACACAAAGGGAAGTGCTCACTGATGCCAGCAGGCACCGGTAGGAACACTTCCAGAGGAACGATTAGTCTTTCAGTGTCTCATTCAAAGGCTGTTTAGGGGGTTGTTCTCCTTGAGTTAATGGGAGTATGAGTGTTCAGTGAAGGAAGATTAGCCCCAGAAGACATGGAAGCAAATTAGACCCTTATTTTGATTTGAATTGGGAGTGAGTAAAGTGTTCACTGCTCACTAAATGCAACTTAAGTTAACATGAAAGAATGAAGAGAGACTAACTCTTCTGTGAGGGAAGCAAAATCCCAGGACAGTTAGCACCTGGAAATCTCCAGGGATGGAGCAGACGGGGAGGTGGCTATTCATGATTCATGGTACTTTAGGGCCTATGGGATTTTTTAGTAAATGCTGTATCAGTGTGGTTAAATCTTCCCAGAACCAGTAAGAAGTCCTTTGCCTTTTCTACTGTCTATTACAAGTAATTGCTATTCATCTGGTTATGTATATTTTGAAAGTAGTCACAGAGTACTTGGAGCGCCTGGGGGATGAAAAGTTTGAAAGTAAAATGGAACTGTATATCACTGACATTCATGAGAAAATTCACATTAGATATTTGAAAGGCAGGTCCCCAGGAGGCAATAGAGAAATCAAGAATGATACTATGCCAAGACTACTACTCTGGCTAGGACATCAGGGAGTTTATGTTAGATAGAGTAAAGGAAAGTGACTTGCAAAGAAAAGATGAATGTGTTCTTCTATGTGTGTTTACTGTGCATCCTCTGAAAGACAAGCATATTCTGGAAGTTGATAAGAGAATGAGTGGACTTGAAATTTCTGAAATGTAAGACTGTCACAAGGCTATTTCTTTTACTCTGAATCCTCTGACTAACACCTTGCAACATGATTAATACACTTTCAAACTCATCTTTTTGTGTTTGCAAGGAGTAAACTAAAAATAGTTTTCCCTTGAGTATCTCTTTACATTTCAGAGACCAACTTTATAACATGGGAGATGTGCACGCCCATTCCAAAGTTGCACTTTTGTAGGAAGGCAGTTCTCCTGAGAGCCTAACAACCGATAGTACCATTAATGCAAATATCTAATATATATATATATATATATATATATTATATATATACATACATGTATGTATATATGATGTGTGATATACACACACATATATACATATAAATACATATATATATTTGCCTGTCATTAAGTAATATATATATTACTTGATATACTTAATATTAATATATATATATATATAAATATATATATTACTTAATGACAGGCAAATCCAGAGAAATGTGTGACTAATCAATTTTATCATTATTTCATTTCAAACACAGTGTTCTCACATAAACCTGTATGGTGTAGCACTGTTATTCCATGTGGCCTCCATGTAATTAAAAACAAAACAAAACAGCAGTGCATCACATCCTTATTGCTAGGATGTCATTACATGAAATATATCTCAGCTTCTCATAGTCCTACTGACCCTTCTTGTGTAGCCTGTCTTTGACTGAATGTTTGTGGTATGTTTCCTGACTGTGCATATATTTGAGAAGAGATGTGGTGATATTCTTGGCTGAGGTCATTGTAATATAAATAGAGTCTTTCCTTCACTTATTTTCTTATTCTAAACTATTGGTGATAGCTGCTTGATAGCTGTTAATCAAGGTTAAACCTACTTAAAACTCTTCATTGCTGATATTTAAAATAGATGTTCAAATATATCATTCTTCCAGCAGACTGCAATAAATATTATTGAGGAAACAAAAAGAGCAGTAATTCAAATTATCATTGCTTTTGGAAGGCTTTTTTTAAATAATATCCATGAAACACACTTAAGATAACTCAAATATAGCAACCAATCACCCATTCATTCACTGTATTCTTGCAAATTAATGTCTCCCCTGTACAAATTCACAACGCAGAAATTCTAAATAATAAGCCATGAAAGTAGACCATATGTTTTCTCCAGTGTATCGTGAAAAAAGAGGCATACTACAAATATTTCATTCATTTCTTCATTAAAGCAAATTGATTATATGAAGGTATAATTACAATCTTCCTGGAATAAGATCACTGAATCTTGGCAGACTGCTAAAACTAGAGAATTTTAATAAGATGGATTAATGTAAACAAAAATTGAAGCATCTTTAAGATAATATATTTTTGCTATTTTCTTTATAATAATAATAGTAATGATAATAATCAATAATGATAATAATAATAATAGTAATGATAAAGTTGTGACTGTTTATTGATCTCTGGATTCTTATGAGCTGGTGCTGCCAGGAATTTATCTAGATAAATTTATTCTCATCTTAAACTTGTTTAAAACTAATATTATTCATACTTTACTGATGAGGAAATGTAAGCACAGAGGAGTTGAATGACTTGCACAAAGTCTCAACAGAAGCACAATCTGAATTTAAATACAGGCAGCAGAGGATTGTAAAATGGCAGAATAGAGGCACTGGACACTCATCTGTTCCTTCACAAAGAAAACCCAAAGCAATAGATATTGCACAGAATTAGTATCTACAGCCAGAATATATTAATTAAAGATTTCCTGATAGATAAAATTTTAAATCTGGGCAGCTTGTCACGAGAGCATGGACTCCTAGGTATGACTTCTACTTTTTGAGAAGTCCGCAGGTCCAGTGGATCACTGACTTTATTAATTCCAAGGTATGGACGGACAGACAAAGCCAAGGCCAAGTTGGACATATGAGATTAGGGAATATATCTGTAGCCAAGGCAAGCTTGTGGGTTAAGTTGGTAGCTCTGCCCCAGAATTAGGATCTGTTGTTTGTACCATACAGAGAAAGAGAATTACTGTTTGCAGTCATAACTGTTTGCTCTTGTTTTTTTTTTTTTTTTTTTTTTTTTTCCGCCACAGATCTTCTTCCTGTACTAGACAGGAGAAAGGCAGTTCTCATAGCAACACTCTGCTTTGATATCAGCCCACCTTTCACCTCCTTTCCTGGAGGTTTTACCAAACCTGTATCCATGGTCAGTCTGCCTAATATTCTGCAAGCGCATTAACATTCTCTCAGCCCAATTCCAATTACATATATTTGACAAGCTTACAACTATCCCCGGCTTTTGATAAATAATATGAAAAGGCCACACATGTTGAAGTCAAGAGATTTGAGTCAAAGGCCATGCTCAGTAATATATTATTTGTGCATTGGAAGCTGTTCTGTGAAGTAGTGTTGCATGATATAGAAACTTGGCTGCTCCTTCTGACCACTGGGCCCTGACTTTTACATTTGTCTCTGTTGTGTTGCCTTCTTTTCCATCCCAGTGTGAATTTCTGGGATCAGAGATGTTGCTCAGTTTTTTTTTTTTCCTCCAGTGACAGTGGGTGCTGTAAAAAAATGCAGACTATCACTGGGTCCTATGAATTCTTGGCATCCTGTTCTTTCCACTGAACAGGGGAGTGTCACTCCTTGGAGAAGCTCTGCAGAAGGCACTACTCATTAGCTCCCAGTGTGAATTCAACATTCTTTCATTCCCACCAAACTGCTGATAACCCAGCCTTGATCTAGAAACACATTATGACCATCATTTTTTTTTCAAATGTCACATGCAGTTAGAGGATGTGGAATATAAAAATTACTTGAAAGAATGTACCTAATTTGTCTTCTGTGGCTGTAGAAATGTTAGTTGAATTTTCTTAGCCTACATTTTATTTTTTCCTGAGTAAGTTTAAAAATCAAAAAGACACATATTTGACAAAGCATATAATATCCATTTACAAAAGTGCAACACTGTTAATGTTAATGTGAGTTCCAGATATGCCAAGATGATAGTGTCTACTGTTAGTAAGAATGTAGGAAGAGGATAGATAATACTGAGAAATCTGAGCTATTTCAAAACCAACTCTTGGACAAGCATCTTATTAATTCAGCAGGTGAATTGTTTTCATATTCAACTTGTACCTCCTTTGGCAATAATTTCACAGAGTTGGGGACTCAAGGTAGACCCCTCCTATGTCACATACCATGGCAGCAGCATCCTTAGTGACTGCACATTTAATGGGAATAACACTTCCTCTACAAAGTGAGCCTGGTCAAAGCTTATGCAAATCCTAAAAACCAAAGAAGGGCACTCCAGTACCTAGGTGAAATGGGGTTTTCTAATCCCAGTAAATATTTTCTCTGTCTCTTTTTCTATGTATATATATATATTTCTATATATATATTTCTATATAATATTTATATCATCTTTATTTATAATAAAATATTTCATTTTATCATATATTATATTTATTATATATTCATATTATAATAATATATAACATATATTACATATCATATATTATATATTATATAATACATATATGATACATGATATATTATATTATATAGTATAAAATATATAATATAATATATTATATTAATTATTATATGATATATAATAATGAATATATTATGTATTTATACAAAATTATTACATATAATTATATATGATATATTTATTATATTATTTTATTATTTAAACACTCTCTCTCTATATATATATATATAAATTTCCACCTCTGTTTTAGAGGAACTTCCTGTTTTGCTGTATAATTATTGACAAGCAACCACATTTTCCTCTTGAAGCATCTCCTGTTTCCATGAAGTCAGGACTGCCATTGCAAGCACGTTACAGAGGACAGGTTGATAGAAGGGAAGGTAAAAGGTCCAAATGTCCAGGGAATGGGGACCATGAATGTTAGCCAACAGGGGCGTAAAGGAATAGAGTACATCCTGCTGTGTTCTCTATGATTTATTTTTTCTCTCCTTCTCCTAATGGGTAGCTCTAAACAAAATTGTGTTCTTAGTAGAAATTTTACAGTTGGATGATTTTAGTGTATTTATGGCAACATTTATCTATAGATATAAATATGTTATTTCACTAATTTTTCACATAGGTCAGAAATTTCATATTTCCACCCAGAAAAAAGAATATTTTTAATCTCTCTATTCCCAGAATCTTAGATTGGCAAGAAACTGATTAAAATACATCCAATTTTCTTGACAAGTTTTTAGGAGAAAGCGAAAATTTAGTAATGTGTTTTTTATATATGCTTAAATTTCACTCAGTTTTCTTAACCAGGTCTATAGGAGTGAGAATATTTAATAATGTATATCACTGATATCTTGGACTATTTTTAATTCGGAGCTGTCCATGACAATCATTATTTGATTTCTACAAAAATTAGGAGCACGTTATAAGGTAGGGGCTTCTCCCCAAATAGTCATCATGAATAACCACAGAATGGATCAGGCTTCCAAAATTGTGTTCCTTGGGACTCACCCTTGGAAAAGCACTGCGGAATAAAGGACTCTGCCAGTCCAGGATCTGGTATGTGCTGTGTTTGTCTCCCAATTTTATAATGCACATCAGCACTAAGAGATTTGACAGGATACTTTAGGGAATTTCAGCAACTACCAAGAAATCCTGCAAGAAGGGAAGTATTTCATTGTATTTAACCTTATACTTTGCAGAATTTTGGACTGAATGCTACATTTCGCAAGCTCTTCAAGGACACCATTAGCTTTGTAACATTTTGTGCTAAATGTAATGAAAGAGGAGTCTAAAATGAAGAAAAGTTTCTTATCAAATAGAGAAGTTTGTTTTCCGATAGGAAGAGAAGTTCCTGTTTTCTGTGCTCTGAAATTTGAACAGAATCTCCTATAGTAAGCACTGGACAAATTGGGAAGGCTGTAAGATTGGTCACTGTGATGTAAGGCACAGCAGTAGGATTTGAATATTGTTCAGTGGAGGTATTTTTTTTCCTGCCTTGCCTCTTGTTAGCTTTGTGCACAGGTTACTTAATTGCTTCCAGCCCCAGTCTTCTCATCTGTAAGATTAAATCAGTGATATTATTCAACTTAGACACCTTTGAAATCATGTCAAGCAATGCATGTATAATTCTTTACAGGTCTGATTCCTATTCAGAATTTGATTAACTATATTATTGCTTGTGCTCTTGCTTGTCCTTTCAGCCTACCTCCTGGTATCCTATTCTTTCTCTGTCTCTTCCTGTACTTCTACGCTGTATAAAATCCTGAAAGACTTTGTTTCCAGTTCCTTTATTTTCTGGAATCACATAGGAGAAGATAGACACAATGCCTTCAGCTACAGAACAGGAAAAACAAAAGAGTAAAATGTTCTGAAAGTTACACACCTGGACTTGTCTTTCAAAATGTGGCAGAGTAGTGTAATAAGACCAGTAACCTTGAGCTGTGTTACCATCTTTTGATTACATTTTAATTATGTAAAATTGTGGGCCCAGTGACTTCCACTCCTCAGATGGAAGAAGAAGAAGCCTGTATGTCTTTTACATGGATTCTTAACTTGTAAAGACTTGGAGAGTGTATCTAATAGTTGGACTAGCAGCTAATGACTTCTGGCTCAGAAAAATTCTTATTTTCCACTTTCATATAGAAATAACAATCTGTAGGTCTAAAAGGGCTTAGAAAATCAGCTAGTATAAATTTCTACTTGATCAGAAATAATGTTGCATCATAGAAAGAGTGTAATGTAGCTTCTCCTTATAGACTGTCCTCTATAAGGAGAACTAGATATCTAGATATCTAGAACTAGATATCTTATGGAGAAAAGACTTTACTTTCTCTGCTTGTCTGATCTTCTCAAATCCTTCTGGGAACCCCTTCAAGTACATATTGCTTCTTCCATTGTGATTTCCATACAATTCATTACTTTCTTTATGTCACAAAGCTACTGAGTGTCTGTAAGTTTTAAGAATGGATTCCAGACTGCTTAGATTTCAAGGGCAGGGCACGTAAGCACTGATTAAACCGTTTTACTTGTTAAAATGCTCAGGGCTGATATTAAACTGAAATGTGCTGCCCTGAAATGTTCACCCTTTGGTCCTGGTTTTGTCATCCTGAGACACAAATAATAAGTTTAATCCTTCTTTCAGGAGACAGCACTTCAAATATTTGAAGATGGCTGTCTTCTGCCTGCTGAATCTTCTCTTCCCCAGGCTAAACATACGCAATTCTTTCCACTGACCCTCATAAGTCATGTCTTCCCACCACTTCATCATCCTTGTCCTTCTCCCCAGGAGAGCAGTTCAATTTGTCAGAGGTCTTATTAGAGCCTGGTGCTCAGAAGACAACACTGTCCTCCTGCGTGATCAGAACTTCCCATATTTTAGCCATTGTGCTTTCATCAGTGTAACTTCGGTTACACTGCACTTTGGCTGTTGTATCAAAATGTAAGCACACAGTGAGTACTGGCCCAGCTGTACCATGTATCATGTTGATTTTGCTGGCCTTTTTGTTTAACTTCAATGAGGTACAGCCAGGTTTTTTTTTTTTTTTCTCTACACTCATACTCTGGATTAATTAAAATAATCTAGTTTGTTAAAGCTAAGGATGAATTTCCATTACTCTTATTAAATATCATTTTGGTAGATTTATTTGTGTTTTAGCCTATACTGATCTGTTTTGTTTTTTGTTTGACTGTAGTGAAGCAAGAAAAGATTAAAAAAATTCCCCTGTCTACTTTTTATTAAACAAATAGTGAAATGAAAATTTATTTATCTGTAGCCCTGATACTGTTCCTGACATCAAGCTATATTTTCTGCAAGTAAAAAATACTTTGCACACAAACTTGATTTGGAATTGTTATAAATATTCATGTTTTTTATTTCTGTTAGAATTTGTGAAGAAAAAAACTGAAAACAAACATGCTTTCTGTTTTAGATAAGTGTACGTATTACATTTTGTATAGATATAAGGTGACACATACACACACACACACACACACACACATACACACACATATCTCCTTTCTTTTCAGTCTAGTTCTTTTGTATTTCTTTCTTTCTCATAGGTTCTGTCTCTTCAAGCTGTTTATCAATGAAGGTGTTAAATCAAATAGTCATATGCATAGGCTAAGAACTGAGAGTTAGAGCTTAGCACTTAACTCTAGGTTGACTTTTATCATAGAAATTAACAAATTATGACTATGAATTAAATACCCTCTACCTGTTTTATTTTATAAATAAATTTTTATTAGAACACAGCTACCCCTACATTTGGGGTCTCTCATGTGACTCATTTTATGGTACAACAGTGCAGCTACTGAGATCAAGTGATTACAAGGATGTCACTACTTCTTTTACAGAATAAGTGTCCCATTTTATGGTCCAGCATTTGTAAGTAATCTGTATATTCCTTTTTTTCAATTCATTAGTAAACTAGCACATTTTCTTGCCCTTATGCTAAAGAATACTGAATGGAAAAACGAAACCTCTTGCTATAGGAAATATTTGTAAAAAAACATAATTTCCTTTTCGATGTTATCCTCAAAATCTGTATCAAGAACCTATCTTCACTATATACATTACTCTAAAGATATTATGCTATAATCTCTTCCTTGTCTTGATCAGGTCCTTCTCTTGTAAAAACAACATTAAAGTCCCTCAGAACAGGACGTAAGACCCTGGAAATATCACTCCTTGCCTTCTGAGAAAGTATCAGAACTACGTCATTTTTTTCTCCTTATCCTTAGTGTCTCCAGCAATCTTAGATTTGTCTGATAAGCCAGTGTTTCTTATCATCTATTTTTTAGAAATAAGGAGTCAAAATTACAAAGCTCCTAAAATACAGTAGTATCTGATGTGGTTTAAATATTAAGTGATCCCCAAAAGTTCCCGTATTTAGGGTTTCATTCCAGGTACCTAGTCCAGAGGCCTGGAGAGACAACTAAATAATGATTTCATTGACCTGATGAGTTGACCAATCATGGAAGAAGACATAGCTGAGTGGCATATTAGGAGGCAGTCCTGATTGGAGAAGTAGATGACTAGAGGCATGCCTTTATAGGTAGATCTTTCTTCTGGTTCGTCCACTTTCTCTCTCCTTCCTGGGTGACAAGAGGGAAGCAGCATTCCTTTGCTATGCTCCTTTTTCATGATGCTTATGCCATGAGTCTGGCCAGACATGGACTGCAGCCCCTGAGACTATAAGCTAAAATAAGCTTTTCTGTTTTAAGTAGATAGTCTGCTTAAGGGTCAAAAAGATGATCAATATAATGTTACTAACCTATATTTTCCTAATCTTATTATCATATTGTGAATACCAAGAACATGTCAATGACATATAAATACACACAGTTGACTGATAGAGAAATAGGCACTCAAAAAAAGCTGGAGCTGTGTGCCGTGTCTTAGATGAAGATGGAAACAGAAGGGAGAACTTTCAATGACAAGAGTGCACTCTAATTTCAGGTTTTATTTAGAGTTCTGAACTAAACTAAGACAACTGTTAATCTCATTTATGCTTCAATTTCCACAGCTGTGAGACTAAAAGGGAGGACTGAATCACCTGTACATTCATAGTGCATTTCAGTGCACAAATTGAATAAAACTATTGTTCAGTATTGTCAGACAAGATTTCTGTACACTCCTCTCTTTCAGCAAGACTTCATGACCTCAAGCAAAACACATGAACAAAACTGTATAGATTTCCAAGATGAACTGTATATCTTGTATTCTCTGATAAAAATATAGAAATAATTTTCTTTCTATAACAAATATACTTGCATTTATTTCATGCTGTTAACATCTTAACATGTAATCATGCTGTCTAAGAAAAGAACTAATGCTTTTTCTATGATCACATTAAACCCATTATGTTATATCTTTCTACTAATCTATCATCTCTTATGACTGCTTATTTTGAGAACTTGGCATAACAATCATCAAAGTGATAGCATTATATTCTGAAAACAAAGAATGTGATGGCACAATTTATCTTGCTACTTGGCCTGACTAAATGGCAGAGGGAATTTCCTAGACTATATCAGATTTTTTCAGTTCATAAATATTTTACATTTTAATTTATTATTGATTTAGTTTGATAGTAAATAACTCTGTGAATGCTGAGGTTGAAAATTCATTGTAAAAATTAATAAGAATCTGCTCTTCCTTCAGTGGATTTTTATCACACTGAAATAAAAAAGTGGAGCACCTTAATTAAGTGAATTGGAGATTTTTAATTTATCTGGCGCAGTTAATTAACTGGTCAATTAAAAACAATAGGGTAATTAGTGCTGAGGACATTTGTTCTGATGATGAACATTCTATCCAAGAGTGGATCTTGATCTATGAAATTCTTTACTGTCAAAGCAATGTTGCTATAAATAGGAAAAGTTAAAACCTAAGAGAAGCCACACACTTGCAGCTAGTTTTCCTGAGACATGAAAACAACATGCATGAATCACGATGAGACGCAGGCCCACATCGGAAAGTAATATTCATTCATTGCTCATTCGCTTGCACTGTATTTAGAGCAAAAACCAAAATAGTTGAGTATTTTTACTCTTGGCAATTGAGAAACTCATTCCAGGTGGTTCAAAGAAAATAGGGATAAGATATGTTTTTAATCAACCTTGAGATTTTCATAAACTCTAGGTATCAATATACAAAATTCTCCATTACCTGAATTGATGTTATTTAGAATTATTTACTGAAATTAGGGAGCATTGTATTGAGAGAAGTGGACAAGAATAATTTTCCCTTTCTGCTCCCTCATTAGACAGTGTAGTTTTTAGGACATATTTGATATTCCCTGTAGGTTGTGTCACTGATAAGTATCAATGCAAATCATTTATGAGCTCTTTTCAAAGATTTTTCACAGAGCTATTATTAATTTTAACAAGCGATTATTCTGATCCAAATAAAGAAACCACTGGTGTTGTCTAAATTAAAAACAATTACTATCATGTATCACATCTTGGTCACATAAATAATTTCTTAAAAGAGATAAATTATGTTTATCTTTAGGAGTCAGATAGAGGGTCTATGACACATAGTTTGAAGAGGTCATATTAAGACAAGATTCACAGTTCAAAGCTACATAAGTACATGAAAACCCCATGTTTCTTCTTACCATCTTGTGTTCTTGCTGCTGTATGTATACATAGGGCTAAAAAATGTAGTTCTATAATCTTTGCAATGAAATCCTTACAATCAAATGCAGTTTAGTGGGTAGAACAGGAATCAAAAAAAAAAAAAAAAAAAAAATTCCCACGGCAGATTTAGCTCAGTGGCGCCACCACCTACCCGGCAATCTGTGAGCCAAAATACCATTTAAAAGATTGCCTGGTCTATAAATCACACTGAAAAAAACCATCAGTGATACATGTATAAAGTTAGGTCAGAGCTTATTTTCAGTTAGGTATATAAGTAACATTCTTCTATTAGCCCATTTTGACTTTAAGAATCTTTAAATATTTTACGTGTCACTGACCAGCATAATGTTCACCCACTGAATATTTGTGCCTTGATATATGCTGGAGAAGTCACCAGACTTTTCTTATCTAGCTTGTTGTTATTGAACCAGAGCATTTTTCTTCCTCAGGTAATGTGAACTTTTACAAATAGTAATAGAGATATAAATAGGAGCTATTTCAGCCAGCTTTATACAGTAATGTGAAAGAAATATCTTTTGGGCTTTGCTTTCATTACAGTATGGAGATAAACAATCTGATGCAAAGCAATCAATATTTGCTTAGGTATTATAGATGGGGGTTCCACTGAACAATATTAGGATGTTAGGGACAGAAAAAATGTAAACATGATTCATAAGCCAAACTCTTCAAGTTGGGAAGGAGTAAATTGACGGTGAAAATGAATGTGACTCATCCAGGACTACTCAGTTGAGTAAGGGAAAGACAATAGTAGAAGCATAGTCTCTGAATTCCCTTTTCAGCTCTTTTCTCCAAACATAAGGCTGCTCAGCAGTCAGGGACAACTGCAGCCCATATTACTGAACAACTGTCACATCCAGTCTCAGCCCATACTACTGGAGAAGAACTCTGCAGTAGACACCACACCAACTGTTAGGAGCAAGTGCAGTACTCAAGGTAAAGAATGAGAACTCTGCAATATGATGGTGCTTAGAGCATGGAAGTTTGCTAGAGAGTCTTTAGGAAAAAGTTCATGTAAACTCAGGAGAGAGGAAAAAAAAGGTAGCAGTCAAACTATTTTGATTAAGTACAAATTTATTTGACTGTCTCATAAGTTTTTCAATCCTGGGGTTTTAAACATGGTTGGCTGTTTCCTAAGTCTATGACATTAGCAATGAGTATGGGCACTTAAGGCATTGTTTGTGGGCAATGCTGAGGGCTGATCCTATGGCTTTGCATGTACTAAGCACGCACTATTGCTTAGCCACATCCTCGGCCCAGGTGCAGGATCTCTAAATGTCAGAACAAATCACAGCAACACTCACAGGTCTTAAAGGAACAACTCTTACAACTCCAAATGAACAAAAGGCCACGCAGGAGATTGTGTCAGGGAAAAGAAAAACAACAAGCTGGGGCTGATGGAGCAGATTTGTGGATAGCAATCAAAATAGTGAGGAATATTACTGTAACTTACTAGCCTAAGTAAAAAAGAACTGTACCTTGAGCTGCTAGATATTTTGGGGCCTCTGGTGTATGTAAATACATAGATGGTAGCACAAGATTCTTACATGCTAATGAGGGAAATATTTAGGATGGAGGTTTAGCAAACTCCACACTTTTAATCACAACTTCAAGCTGGATTGTGCTAGATCATAAAAACTCTTACTAAACAGATTACCATAGTAATATAATAATGTAATGGAAAGTTTATACTCATCTGAATAATATCGACAAAAGCTGTGACTTTGTATCATGGGTTGTAATTAAGTCATACACTCATCCTTTTGCAAAATATTAGAGCCAAGGGAATTGATTTTTAATTAACAAACCTCTATCAATGAATCTGACTTTCTGAGCTAAGAGCTATTTGAACTAAGAACATGGAAGAAACACTACTCCAGTTATGTGAACCAAGGGCATATACAGAGGTGATTCTTCCAAGAAAGTCACAGAATTTTTATCACAAGAAAAGGACAAGACTGTCAGGTAGCGAAACAATGATGAATGTCTATTAAATAACTACATAATATCATTTATCTTGCAAATTAGACCTTTTTTGGTAACAGCACTACTATTAATAATTCTGTCATGACATTTTAGTGAAGAGAAATAGTTCTGTGAAAACGAACATCTATAGGCATATTACTAGTTCAGAGATTTTATGGAGACACAGACTCTGAGGCTGATTTCTGTATAAATGAAGTAGTATCTATATAGAAATAACACACAATTCATGTGCGGAATGAATAGGGACAAGATCCACATTCCTAGAGAATTTTGTTAATAAACTCGTTGCAAAAGGGTTAAAAGTTTATACATAACCCTGAGTAGTTTGATGTTTATGCAATGGGATGTGATTCAAAGTTTCAGAATACTGGCATAATTGGACCAAATCATTTTTTTTAAATTTTTGGAAGAAAAATTTGGTGATAATATTCTAGTAAATAGAAAGAAAAATAAAGATTCTAAGCAGGAAAAGTACCGGAGATTTATTTTTTCCAAAACGGTAGTAAAAATTATCATCATCCCTTTCTTGCACTACAAATTAGCTTTTAATTTATTGGCATAATTCCAACTGTTTCCCCTTCCCTCCTTCCTGGACAGCAGCCAAAGATGAAACTGATATCTTGATCCTGGCCTATGTACAGTCCTCTATTATAATCTGAAATCCTAGTACTCATTCTTAGAGACTACAGGTCTCATGTATTTGACTACTTTATTTTTCTTTAACATTATCCCTTTGAATAGCAAACTGAATCTTCTTTGGATCTTGGAGGATTGTGAGCCAGTTCTGCCTTGGGACTAGGCCTACTCCTCCCCTTTGTTTAGAATGCTGCTTTCATCATTCTTTCATCCTTCTCTCCATCCCTACAGCTCTCTCTTCTTCACTTCTGTGTCCACTCGCTTTGACTGTGAAATAGCTACTCATATTTGAAGTATCAGCTGAGAAATGCTACTTGAACCACACTTTATAAACCTCAGAGTTCTGAATTTTTTTCCTTTATGGAGTATTTCCTTACTTACTCTTAATACATGCAGTTATTTACCTGTGTGTAAGGATTTTTATTTATTTATTTTGCTATTTCATCAAGAGAAGACAAAACAGTCAGACTCAACAGCAGGTATTAATGATTTTGGGTTTACTGATGACAACTAAATGCCTAGTTGCTTGACAGAATATATATCAATAAATCAATATTTGTTGAACAGTGATGAATTCAAGAATGATACAATATATGACATAAATTTAACATTAAAAACAGCATCTGTGGTGTGAAATAGAATGGAAAATAATTTAAAATATGAGAGTGTTTGTGAAAAGACATTATGAACTCAATGTACTACAATACCCTGAATAATGCTCATTTTTTTCTGTGATTTTCATCCATTGTTTACAACTTGAAGGCTTTTAAATTAAGTTTTATAAAAAAAAGTGAGTTTGGTTCAGTGTTTTTAATTTAAGTTGACATGAGTTGAGGCACAAATGCAGAATTTTTAAAAAGGAATTAAGGGATGGGGAGTGAGAGGGAAGAGAAGAGGAAATAACAAGATCCAAGTTGAAAAAATATATATATTATATTTGTTATGTATATTCTAATAAAAATGGAGTGTATTCTAATGAGAAAGGGAAAATATAAAAATTTTGCAAAATTTCATCTTTTGCTAGCTTACCCTTAAATTCCACATACCTCCTAAAGTTAGTTGAGTCATAATGAAATATGTTTTTATGAATGTAAAAATTTGTAAAAGACATCATTTAATATGAATTATTAGCAGATATAACCTAGATTATTTTGGGTTTATTATGAACTTATTTTTTGAGTTTATTATTGGATTTGTTTTTGAATTGGATTTGTGTGCCAGACAAACACAACTTTGATATTATTTTTCTTTGGGTGGTTTAAATGTCAAGAAAAATAAGAGAAAACTGTGATATAGCCCTTTTCATAAAGCATGTCTAATAGCTGAAGATATGTATTTCACTGTAAGAAATGCATTTCTTGAAGTCATTTTTGTAGCTCAATATTATTTTTAGTTTAATATTTTAGGAAAGATGATCATTTTTAATCAGTGTTTTCAATAATTATGACTAAAGTATTTAGAAAAATCTATGTGTGTGTGTGTGTTTTGTACTAAAATAATATCATATCCTATGCTTAGTGACTAAAAGTCAAATAGAAACAAGTAACATCTTCGTGGAATTTGGTTTAATCTGTTTTATCAATATTAATATTTTTAAACCAACTAAATTTAAAATTAATGAAAATGTTAATCTTCATGGAATACATCTATTTTAATACCCTTTTAATTCATTAGAAATAACAAATATCATAGTAAATACACATTCGAGATATTATCTGAAATTACAAAAATGTGAACCAAATTACTGAAACTTTGTAAAATATATATGATATGTATAATATATTACTGAAACTTTGTAAAATATGTAAAATATATATGTGTGTGTTTTATTTTGAGTGATATCTCAGTGTTAAATCAATCAATTCCTAATAATGTACATATTAATACTGACATTTTATAGATTTGTATTTTATGGAAATGATTTTTCTTTCAGACTCTTTAAATACAGACTACAAGACAACTTTTTATTCCTGCTGATTGTATGGAAGAAATTATTGACCTCATAAAGTGGAGATGAAGTTGCTATGGAAACTAGTAATTCTACTACTGCTTGTAAACTCTTGTGCAGGTAAAATGTTCTTTATTATTATAAATTTAGCTTGAAAAAATATATTGGCATTGTATTTCTTTCTTGAAATGAAACAACTTTTAAAGTGCATACCCTATGTTATTTGAATGACTAAGTTGATAAGACTTTTGAATTGTACCTTTATGGCCAATATAGAGAAAGTTTTATCTTTCAAAATACATCAAATACTCCTTCTACCAGAAACTAACATTACTATAGTTATAAACAGCCAAATATGGCATTATAGAGTAATAACTATCATTAAATTATTATATCATCAGAAAACAGTGAAGATTATTTGTTATAAATTTAATTTATAGTGAAGTGTTTGAAAACCTAAAATGAAAAATATATTCAAAATTCAGAACTTACTGTGGGAAAATGCTATGTTGAAATATAGGCACAAATGTTACATAATCATGTAGGTAAGCTGATACTATGTATGCCTTAGTGGGTTATTTGTATCACTGAAAGTTCTAAAAGGTTCACCATCACTGGTATAGAATGTTACATCAGAACTTACAATGACTTTAAAAATGTGTTTTTCCCCCTTCACCCTATTTCGCTTTAAGTATTTTCTATTTCACAATATATAACATACAATTCTAGAACTCATTTACATCTTTATTTTCTCAAACCTGAGAAAAGATGTGATATTAACCTATCTGTAACCTATTTATTTCACTTACGAGGATATAATGAGATTATAACAAAAAAGAAAGGAAGCAAAGTTTATGTGTATTCTCATTGGAACAATGTGTTCTTTCCTTTTCACTTACTGAAAAGAAGCAAAGGCATGATCTTCTATTTCATTTAATATAGTAATAGCTGGACATACATTTACTTTCACTTTATAAGAAATGACTTGAAATCAGACCATATCAAAATAATAAATAACCACATACTGCAGTGATAGGCTTTTGTTCCGATAGGTTAGGATGCTCACTGTGGGACTGGGGTTTGGGTTAGCCAGGTGCACTGCCTCCGTGGTCAGCTGGAGTTGCCAGAGCTCTGACTTGAGTGTGCCCAGCAGAGACGGTCAGAGTGCTGTGACTTTGATTCATGGTCTTGCCTCCACTGTGAGTCTGGGTTATTTCACATACTTGCAAGGGACTGTAATATTGATTATGCCCAAAACAAGCTGTAAAGACTTAACTTTAGGACTGGCTTGTTTTGAGAAGTGAAGTCTAGCCCAAGCCTACATGCCAAGGTCAGAGTAAACTTGCACTCAATTCCTTTCCCACAACTAAAACCTTCTGGCCAAAAGGACAATGTTCTGATTACAACCATGTATTTTTTTTTCTGTTCCTAGTTTGAGAATATTTTGTCTTATCTTTTCCTAGCTTTCCTTACATTAATTTCCAAATTACTGTATGTGGTCTACCCTTCCCCCAATTGACTGGCAATAAAAGCCTGGAACTGGACAGCACTTTTCTGGGTTACATCAGAACTGGTCATCCTGGCACCCTGCTTTCTCTTAGTTCTGTTTCTTAGTGTATTTTTTTCTTTGACCTTGCATCACATACTTGGCAGATAGGGACTAGAAACTTACTTCAGGAGTTTCTGGCACAAGTTGGCTGCTTAGGATCCCACAAATCCAAAAATGCAATATGTTTTGATGTCAGTTCTTAGAACCAATGCTGTATTATTCTGTCTCCTTTTTGGACCACTGAAATTCAAAAGACTCACTTTGATTAAATGCATGTACAAATATGCTCCACCTTTTGATAAAACAGCTACACAATTACACTGCAAAAGGGTAAGCAGATAGTAAAGGGAATAACAGTATCGGCTTTTGTAAATAACCAACCACAGTCATTCATATCACACAGTGATATTCTTAATTTTTGAATTTATCTTTCTAAATCATTACAAAACAAGGACAATGATTGGATCAGCTGACTGTCAGAAAATCCCTTCTCCCTTTATCATTCTGCTTCTCCTTAACTGATGAGAGGTTATGATTGCCACTTCATATTTTTTTATATTGGGCTGGATGTAGCTCAGTGGTGCTGTCCCTGTCTGGCAAATGCAAGGTCCTGAGTTTGATTCCCAGAACAACAAAAACAACAAAAAAATCAGGATCACTTCTTGACCTTTTGGCTAAGATCAAATGTAGTATCTGTTCTTATCAGTTTAATATTTCTATGTATTCACAACAAACCAGTAATATATTGAGACAACTACAAGGATAAAAATAATAGCTCACAAGCTGGAAGCAGTAATTGTAAGAGGTATATATTTAATAGCAATCCTATGAGATGGAAAACTATGAAAGTGCTAAAATATTCAGAAATCTATCAAAAGAAAGAGAACACTATGAGAAAGTATTTTTACCACTAGGGAATCCAATAGCTAGAAGTACTACAGTTATATTTATCTTAAGTGATTACATTGTTTTGATTCACATCGTGCCCAATTCTCTGTCATATTTTTGAAATAATAATGTATTCTTGTAATAAGAAAAAACAGCAGAATAATAAAATTGCCTCCAAATTAAATTGGTGTAAATAAAAAATTTATGCCTGCCCTTCAGTTTCAGCTTTCTGTCAAAATTCAACTTTAAGATTTTGCACTTTAAATGTGTCTATTAAATTAGCACAGGATTCTTAAGGAACTTGTTTAAATTTGAAAAAGTATTATTCTCAGAATACATATCAAATCCAAGAAGTAGTTCAGCTCTTCTGTTAACTTTTATTTATCCAAATTAGATGTGATCTGACCTGCCCTTTTGCTTTATTCTAAAGGGAGAAATAAGCATATATCCTGTGTACACAATTTCATATTTAAAGAATAGATGGAGTGAACTGTTTTAATCCATAGCTATTTAAGTAAGATAATATAAACTAATCATTGGCCCAGAGATAAAGCTGAAGATAATGTATTACACAAGAAAATATTGTTTTAAACTTGTTTGCTTTATTATAGATTTCATGGTATGACCCTACTTTTAGACACTTTGTTAATTTAGAATATTAGGTGGTTCAATAAGATATATATCTATATTATATCTTAAATGTAAATATATTATATATCTATATATAAACCTAATTTTTGTTCATTTTGAAAGGCCAGCAAATCTTTTGCAATATGTGTTTTTCTCTTTCTATTTTGATTATTTTAGTGCCTTATAAATGTTGATATATTTTTGTTTCTCTAGATGCCAGATTAAAATATAGAGATTTTAGCCATCAACCTTTTCTATGCTTCCTTTTGCTTTAATTAACTTTACAGCTTGTAGCACCTTCCCTGCAGCCATTCACAATGAAATAATCCAAGAATAATACTAGAGTGATTCTGAAACATTTTTGAGGATTTGATTTTTTATGGCTTCACTTTTTGTACTTTAAGATTTTAAAAATATTACAAGAAAACTAAAGACCATTTAATTAAGAAACAAACATTCATTATATACTTTAAAGTTATTTGTAGGTATAGTATGAAGAGAAAGATCTACATGCCTGTTTGGAAAATGTGAATATTATGAAATTCTATGTAAAATTATGAAATAGGTTTTGCAGATATAACTAAAGGTGTTTCCATGGCGAAATTACTTGCACAACCAAGATGGACAATCCCACCTGTCTTTATATGAGGGCAGCGGAGTTAGGTTAGACAAAGTGGAGCCAGTAGTTGGAAAGGGAGAGAGATTGGAAAATACCACGCTGATGACCACTAAGAGGCAGGAAGAGACCAGGAGCCTCA
Organism: Petromus typicus; assembly: GCA_004026965.1. Taxonomy (NCBI): domain Eukaryota; kingdom Metazoa; phylum Chordata; class Mammalia; order Rodentia; family Petromuridae; genus Petromus; species Petromus typicus. The sequence continues at coordinate 1,906 of PVIR01018794.1, read as the reverse complement.
GAATGCAGGGAATAGAGCCCTGGAAGATGAGTGAGAGAGGGAAACAGAGTCTCTGCAGGACTTATTCTGCAGAGGGACTATTTATTCTGCAGAGGTACTATTCAGGGACTATGGACCTGCTACCTCCTTCTTAAAGGTCCTGTAAAACCAGTTTTGGACTTCTGACCTTCTGGATGGCAAAATAATAAATAAGTGTTTTGTACCAAGAAATTTGTGAAAATTGTTTTTTGTAAAGCCATTGGAAATTATTATGGTTCTGCTTTAAATTTCAAGGTGGCAGGGATGGCTCCTGGCAGGAGTTCAGTAGACATTTGTCAAGTGAACTAATTAACTGGTTTCTAAATTTTAATGTTGTTGGTCCTGTTCATATTATCACAGAGTAGAATATATTTAGCTGTGTAACAACCTCTAGGGAACTGTAGTCTGGTCCGTCCCTTTATTATTGCCATTAGGTTATGATGTGGCAGTGTTGGGATTATAGAGCTGGAGTTCTAATAATATAGGCAACATTTTAAACTGTCTTCCACTTGAATGTGAATGCTGTGAGACCAGTAGTTTGAACTGCTTTGTTCTCTACTGCTTTTCTGTTTGTTCATAGATCGACTCTTAGTGGTTCAAGTTAAGAACACAAGACATTCATTTCAGCAGGTACAGCTATGTATATGCACTCAAGATGTACCAGATATCTAGCTACATAGTGATATAGTAAGCGGGCTGAAGTCCTGCCCTCTGCAGACTGAGTTTAATAAGTGGAGCCAGAAAGTAGCCCAGTAATTGCACTAAGAGAAAATACAGCTCACTGTCTGAGTGAAATAACACAGAAAATAGATTGTGGAAATGGTGTAAGAGGATGCCTGCTGCTTTTGTTCACACTTCCTCCATTTCTACTTTCTGTAATAATAAATTTAGTTTTTATCAAGAAGTCATTCTTTGCTGCCAGGCTTTGAGTTACATTGCACAGCCTTACAGATCAAACAGTTGACAGATTCCCTCAGTACTGATTGGCTCAGGATATGTTTTATCTTAGCAAATCCTTTAGGTTTTGCTGAAATAAAATACACTGGTCTGTTCCTTCAGTGTTGTGCTAGTTATTGTGAAGATGAGCCAGGTGAACTGTGATGGACAGACAGACAGAAGATGACATCTGCTCGGAGGCAGAAGGGAAGTAAGGCACACACTGTAATTCTTCTTTGGGACCTTGAAATAATCAAGCCAATAATGTATATTGTTCTCTTTTTATGCTACTTTCAGTTGAGGTTCTGCCCCTTGAAAAAGAAAAAATTTTGACAAATCTTGGTTCAAAACTGTTTATTCTGGAAAGGTCTGAATATGCTACAATTGGGTTACAAACACAGATGTACTGGGGTAATTAATATTCATGATCAGCAGTAGCTAATAAAGAAGAGAGCTAAAATGAAGCAATGAAAAAGTCACAAGTTTTTCCTGAAAGAAAGTAAGCATTTAGAAGTATAATATTGACTTTGAAAGTTTATTTTTAGCTTGAGCTTTCTGAATTGTCTACACATATAAGGCTATAAAAAGGCACATATAATAATAGAATAATTGGGGGAACTATATAAATACATGATGAACAATTTCCACCTGTAAGTTTAACTTTTCCTTGTGGATAATGTGCAAGTAATTTTTAATAATTTATTTTTCCTTAACGGATTAATAATAAAGAGTTGAATTAACCTATATGGGCATAAAGCAAAAACTGATCAATCGTGTAAGATCTGATTTTGTTCCTACTAGAATATTATATACAAAAGAAACCCAGTGCTTAGAGTTGAGGTTAAATGCTAAATCTTCCAAAATCTAAGCAAAAATTTAGGATGTTCCAGACATTTAAAAACTCTTTCACCTTATTTTGTACTGTAGTTTGTATCTTTTTTTTTTTTTTTTT
>PVIR01018793.1:18669-32938 GCA_004026965.1 Petromus typicus | reverse complement strand
TAACAATACTGGGTGTGGAGACCCACACCCAGCAGCAATCAGTACCACATACCACAGTGCCGGGCGTGGTGGCTCACGCCTGTAATCCCAGCACTCGGGAGGCAGAGGCAGGAGGATTGTGATGTGAGTTTGAGGCTGAGCTCAGGGCCAGCCTGAACCACAAAGCGAGACCCTGTCTCAAAAAACCTAAAAAAAAAAATTTTAAAAAAATTTAAAATGAGTAGATCTGTTCTATGCCAATATAATGAATAAAGTCTACCCTAAATTTAGTTGTAGAAATCTCATATTACATAATTGTCAGAGAAGTAACGTGTCTATTATTTTAAAGTAATTTCATTTAAAAGAAAGAGTTAGATGTCCAAATTCAGCAGTGTAACAGGATATAAAGTCAGCTCTCAAAAATCAATAACATCTCTCTGTACATCGATAACAAACACAAAGTAAAATTAGGGAAACAATACCATTCACAATAGATTCACGAAAAATGAAGTACTTAGGCAGCAAGCTAACCAAGGAAGTGAAAGTTCACTCCAAAGAAAAACTACAATCAGTGCTCTCAAAAAAAAAAAAAAATATTGAAGAGAATAACATAAAATTAAATGCTATCACTTATTCTTGGATTGGCAGAACTAATACAATCAAAATGCTCATGTTTTCAAATTTTTTGTAGATTTAACACAGTTCTGATCAAAATACCAATAACATTCCTTACAGAACTGAAGAAACCTATCCTAAAATTTATATGGAAGCAGAAGAGACCTAGAAAAGTAAAAGCAATTCTGAGCAACCAAGGGCAAGGCAAGGGACATCACTGTCCCAAGCTTCAAGTCATTCTATAATGTTACAATGATAAACACAGCACATTACTGGCAAAAATCGGGGTTAATGCAATAGAATAGAAGGTACAAAAACAACTTAAGGAACACTCAGCTGTGTTATTTTTGACAAAAGGGCCAAATCCTTTTGCTGGATGAAAGACAGCCTCTTTAACAAATGATGCTAGAAAAACCGACTTTCCACATGCCAATGACTGAACCTATATCTCTCACTATGCATTAATCTGACATTAAAATTGATTTTTAAAAATCTAAACATTAGAACAGAAATAACCTGCTGGAAGACAAAATTAGGTAAAACTTGAAGACACAGGTGTAAGCTATGACTTTCTGAACAAAACCCTGGTTGCATTAGAAATAATACCAAAATCAATAAATGGAATCACATCAAATTTAAAAACTTCTGCATATAAAAGAAATAAAGAGTGAAGGAAAAACCAAAAGAATGGTAAAAATTTTGCCAGCTGCTACCCAAAAGACTAATATATATAGCACAAAATATTAATCCTCCTAAATTTAAAGACCCCATTAAAAAATAAGTATCTGAAACACATAGACACTTCTCAAATGAAGAAAAGAGTCAATAAGTACATGAAAAAAATATTGATATCCCTGGCCGGTAGAGAAATGCAAATTTAAACAACACTGATACTTCATCTCACTTCAGATAGCATGGCTAATATCAAGATATCATCCAATAATAAATGTTGCCAAGGTTCTGGGAAAAAAGAAAGCCTGCTCCCTTGTTAGTGGGATTGTAAGCTGATACAACTACTACAGAAATAAGCATGGAGATTCCTCAAAAAGCTAAAAGTGGAAATTCCATTTGATTCGGCTATTCTTCAAATATCTTCCCAAAAGAGTTCAAGGCATCATAGCACAGTAAGGTATAAATGCCCATGTTTATAGAAGCACAATTTATAATAGCTAAATCCAGGAAACAGCCTACTGTGGTCATCAGCAGACACACGGCTTTTAAAAATGTAGTACTTATACATAATGGAGAACTATTCTGCCATAAAAAAGATGAGTAGTTTATAGGAAAATTAATGTATCTTGAGACCATACTGTTAAATGAAGTAACCCAGACAAAGAAGCTTAAATATCACATGATTTCTCTTATATGAAAACACAAACACACACACACACACACACACACACACACACGACAGTGTGTGTGACAGTTAATAGGAAGCGAAGGTATTATAACCTAATGCAGACAATGTATCTAAAAGTGTACTTTCACTTAGTACAATTGTCTTATATGTTTTATATGTTCTGTGTCCTAATGTTCTAGATTTCAATCTATATATTGTAATTAACTTTATAAGATCTTGTAAAATAAATATATGATCTGATGTCAGAAAAATAAAAGAGGGGATAGAGAAAGGGGGATAAAAAACGAATTGAAATATATTATGTACATGTCTAATTCCTTGAGTGAACACAATCATTATGTACTCCAAACATATACTAATAAAAGTTTCTAAAAAGCACATATTTTATATATATTGATAGTGAATGCCTATAACCTCAGCACTTGAGAGGCTGAGGCAGTAGAACTGCTCCTGAGTTTGAAGCCAGCCTAGGTACATAGTAAGTTCAAGGTCAACCGGAACTACATAGGGAGACCCTGTTTCAAAAAAAAAAAAAAGTCAGGCATGGTGGCATGTTTGTAATGCCAGCCTTGGGGAGGCTCAAGTAGGAGAACCACTTCAAGTTCAGCCTAGGCTACATAGTGATTTAAGGCCAGTCTGAACTATATAAAAAGACCCTCTATCCAAAAAAAATACAAAAAATATATTCATATATTAATTATTAACAATTAATAGATTATAAATAAATCTATTCATTACTAAGAGGCACCTTATTTCACCTTATTCATTAATTATTTATAATGAATAGATTATAAATAAATAATTATTATTTACAAATAGAGATTTTATGCATAAGAAAATATTTTACATATTACAAATGGAAAATATAATAGACATACAACATTCACAGGTGATATACCATAGACATTTTCTACAATTTTCACTTATCAGTTAATTTCTTTTCACACTGTAATATAGATGACTTCAAAGCAATATTGAACAGTGATTTACAGTGTGAACTCTAGAGCCAGATTGCTTCAATGTCTCTGTCCTAAGTCAGATAGTCCTAGTCAATAACTAATATTGTTATTAGGAATAACAATATCTAGTTTTTATTAGAATTAAATAGGAGCAAGTGGGGCCTTCAATAGCTCAGTTGGTAGGGAGGGCTGTAGTGGAGCTACAATTAAATAGAATTAAGTAAAAGCAGCTTGTGGGATTTAGTAAATACTTGATGAGCTACTATTGCCAGTATTTATAATGCTTGCATAAAGTTACACTTTACTGACACATTATGACTTATTTTATCAGGTGCCTACTGAACACATAAACCATCTCCAACTTTTTCAAACACTACTACAAAAAACATCCATATGTCTTTCTATGCATTCATCAGCAAGTTTAGTTGCAATATAGAATTTTAAAAGTAGAACTGCTGAGTCAAAGAGTAAATGAGTCTGTCTTCCAAAATGATCATTAAAAAATTTTCCATAAGTGAAATAAATAGGTCACAGATAGGTAAATATCACATCTTTTCTCTGGTATGAAAAAGTAAAGATGTAAATGAGTTCTAGAATTGTATGTTATATATTGTGAAATAGAAAATATTCAAAGTGAAATAGGGTGAAGGGGGAAAAATAATGAGATTATAACAAAAAGAAAGGAAACAAAGTTTATGTATATGGGGGGTGGTAGGGTGGCTAGGGCTATGGGAAAAACTGAGAATTAAGTTGTGTCATATACTGGTATAAATTTTCATTATTGAGGGCAATCATGACGTGTATATGTAACGTATCAATAAAGATTTCAATTTAAAAAAATAAAAATAACAAAAATAAAATAAAAAGGAAAGAAAAAAATTTTTTCCGAAGCACAGGTTATCCAACTAACAACATGTGAAAGTGTTCATTTTTTACCTATTTTAACTTACTTAACTTATTTAATATTTTAGTTTTCATCTAGTCATGAACTTCAACATAAAATGGAATAAAGTATTATTAAGCAAAGCAGAGAATACTGTTTCTTATGATGAACAAAGCTTGCAAAGGTCTGAGACTGTCGCAACATCCACATGACAGCTAGCACATCTTTAGCTCTCTAAGCAATTCCAAGTTAGAACTCATGATTCTGCAGTCAGATAGCCTTACGATCAAGTTTTTATCTGTCATTTCTTGGTTTTTTGCGGTTTTTTGTTGTTGATGTTTTGTTGTGGTTTTTGTTTGTTTTGGGGGGGATTTTTGTTTTGTTGTTTGTTTTTTTGTTTTTTGTTTTTTTGTTTTTTATTTTTTTTGAGACAAGGTCTTGTTTTGTAGTTCAGGCTGGCTGTGAGCTCACTATGTAGCCCAGGCTGGCCTTAAACTCACAGCAACTCTCCTGCCTCCTGAATGTTGGAATCACAGGTGTAAGCGACCACTCCCAACATTGTGGTATGTGGTTATTGGGGATCAAACAAGTGAGCTTGCGCTTGCAAGGCAGTCACTGGTATCACTGAGCTAAATCCCTGGCCCCTGTCACTTTTTGTTTTAGAAACTTGAACTTAAATAGTTTCAGTGGCATCAACAACAGAAAAAGAGAGAAAAATATTATTTTTCTCACAGTATCTCTTGAATGTTTATATAAATATATATGGCATATGTACAGTACTAAACAAAAGCTGTTATTTCTCAGAATATTTCTAGTAAAAATGGTAATTTTTCAGATCAATAAATAGATAATTTTGTTTCTTCTCAAGTTAGAACTTCTAATAAGAAACTTAAAAATTAAACTGACTCCCACAGATGTCTAAATATTATAACTTTTCTCTGGTATGAGAAAATGAAGATTTAAATAAGTTTTAGGAAATACAATGGACATTGTGAAACAGAAAATATTCAAAGGGAAATGAGGTGTAGGGTAAGTAACGAGGGGGAAATGTGATAGTAATAAAAAAAAGGAAACAAAGTTTATGTATATAGGGGGCAGGAGCTGATAGGTTGGGTAGGGGAATGGGAAAATATTAGAATTAAGTCATGTCATAAACTGATACAAATTCTCAAAGTTGAGTGTGACCATGATGCATACACAAATATATCAATAAAGATTCAAATAAAAAAATTAAACTGACCTCCAAATTTAAAAAGTAGGTAAATTCCCACAAAAAGATTACTTTGTTCTTAATCTAATATTCTATAGAAGACTGTCTTTCACTTCACATACTACAACTAAATATATACCAAAAAAGAATTACGTGTGTGCACACATGCACGATCATACACACACACACACACACACACAAAGATGATGAACTGGTAAAAAGGCATACCCAGAAAAACATCACTTAAACAACTATGACAGTCTTTGACTCTGTTAAATAGAGCCACCCAACTGACTCCCAAAAGTCATTAATAAAGAGGCTGTAAGCTAACTCCCTATTATTGGAATTGTACCTGCACCACCCAGCATTTTCAACCCTATTTAGCTGGCGTCAGTTCATACTTCGGGTCTCAAACACATTCCTTGGCGAGGCTTCAGAGTTTACATTACTAAAGCAAGTATTACATCAGGATTCTATGCTTCCAATTCTAACTCTCCTCAACATTTATAATACAAGTGCAGCAAGAGTCACTAGTACTGCCACCATAGTGTTCCTAGAGTCTAGAATCATACCTACTCTACCATGAAAAACACTGCATGTGTATCATTGAATTAATACAGTTTATGGCTGAATACTATTTACCTTTTCTTTGAGAAAAATCTGTTAACTTCTAGGAATCCAAGATAAGCAGATTGGTATAAAACAATTTTACAACTCAAAAAATCAGCCAGATCACTCAACACAGGTAGATACAATACAGGCAGGGTTATAGGAGAGGCCAAATAAAATACCAAGATACAAAGAACTGTCAGAGAATACACAGAAAGAAGTTCTAGGTAAGAACATGTTCTAACTATAGGCAAATGGCTGGATTACGTATTGAATTTAGCCAGTTCACTATCAAATTATTTCTGACAGGAAAACATGGCTATTTCCCTAATAAAATATGACAAAGATTCATTTGCATCTAGAAGAGTGGCATCCATGTTTTATGAAGTCTACCTGTCGGGAATCTACTGTTTTGAAAGATTGGTCCCATAATAGAAAATTCAAAGGTATCCCCTGTTTCTGGGGAGAGCCAACATTGTCACAATGGCCCTATTACCAAAAAAAATGTATAGATTTAAATGTAATTCCAAAGAAAATATCAACAGCATTCTTCATAGAACTAGAAAAAAATCTTCACATATATGGAACCAGAAGAGACCTAAAAAGAGCCAAAGCAATCATGGGCAATAACAAAGCAGGAGGCATCACAAATTTGTATTTCAAATTATATTGCAAAGCTATCAATATAAAAACATCACAGCAATGGCACCAAAACAGACATGTGAATTAATAGAGTAGAACTGAGCACACAGAAATAATCTCAAATATACTCAGTATGTGATCTTTGAAAAACATGTTCAAAATATACGCTCGAGTTTTGAAAGACAGCCTCTTTAGCAGCATACCCATTTTGGTTCTTACTACCCAGAACAAGAGATGTCTATTTCCTGATATTCTCTTCGATCTCCTGTTTTAGAATGCTGTAGTCTACAGAGTAGAGATATTTTACCTCCTTTGTTATATTGACTCCTAGATATTTCATTTTTATGGATGCAATTGTGAAAAGAGATGATTCCTTGATTTTTCTTTCAGTGAGTCCATTGTTCATGACTACAGAGGCTATTGATTTTTGAGTATTGACCTTGTATCAGGATATCCTACTAAATTTGGCAATTAAGTCTAGCAGTCCTTTGGATGAGTTTTTAGGATCTTCTATATACAGTATCATGTCATCAGTAAATAATTATAGTTTATTGTCTTCCTTATCTGTCTTTACTCCTTTTATTTATACCTCTTGCCTAATTGTTCTGGCTAGTGTTTCCAAAACTATATTGAATAGAAGTGGTGATAGTAGACATCCTTGTCTTGTTCTGATCTTAATGTGAAAGCTTTCAGTTTTTTACCATTTAGGGTGATGCTGGCTCTTGGTTTCTCGTAAACAGCTTTTGTCAGTTTGAGATAAAGATGATTTATTCCAATTTTCTGTAGGGTTTTGATCATGAATGGCTGTTGGATTTTGTAAATGCTTTTTCTGCATCTACTGAGATGACCATATGATTTTGTTCTTACGTCTGTTAATGTATTGTATTACATTTATTGATATATGTATGTTAAACAACCCTTATATCCCTGGGATCAATCCAACTTGATATTGATGATCCTCTGTATTCTGTTTGCCAGTATTTTATTGAGGATTTTTGCATCAATGTTCATTAAGGAGATTGGCCTGTAGTTTTCTTTTTTGGTTGGGTCATAGTGCCAAAACTACTATAGAAATTCAATGCAATCCCGATTGAATTCCCAATAGCATATTTCACAGAGCTAGAGAGAAGTAATCCAAAAATTCATCTGGAGCCACAAAAGACCTAGAATAGCAAGAGCAATTTTAGACAAGAAGTTCATGTCAGGGGGTATCACAATCCACAACTTGAAACTATACTACAAAGCTGCTGTAATTTAAAAAATTTGCATGGTAATTGGCAAATAAGAAGACCTGAGGATCAGTGGAACAGACTAGAAGATCCAGAAACAACTCCAGATATACTAAACCACCTCATCTTGACAAAGAAGCCAAACACCCTTGACAAAGGAAAGATAGCCTCTTTAACAAATGGTGCTGGAAAAACTGAGTTCCTGCCAAAGAATAAAGCTATATCTATGTCTTTCATCATGCACTAAACTAAAATCATATTGGATTTAAGGCCTACATATTAAAACAGAAACACTAAACCCGCTGGAAGTCTTGAAGACATAGACATAGGGAAAGACTTTATGAACAAAACCTCTGCAGGACAGGAACTGGCAGAAGGAATCAACAACTGGGATCTTATCTTATTAAAATGTTTCTGCACAGCCAGAGAAACCACGAAATAGGCTAAAGAACTTCTGCTAGAAATTACCATTAAAAAAAAGAACAAAATGCTTCTGCCTCTAGATTGCAAGAAGAGCTTCTCTCCATGCTGGCCACTCTCGTATTGCTTATTGTATGCTTCCAAGTCCCACAGGTATGCAGGCCCTGGACCATACTCCTAATAAGAGAAATATTTTTAAAATCTTTTCCAATGTCTAAAGTATGGTACTTTCTAATATTTGCACTAGAGAATAGTCAAAATAGGTCAGATAACTTGATCCACAGTATCTTTTTTTTTAAGGCAGGGTCTCATTATATATAGTTCAGGCTGGCTTGAATTCACTATCCTCAAACGCACAGCAATCCTCCTGCCTCAGACTTCCAAATTCTGGGATTACAGGCATGAGCCACCATGCACGGCTGATCCACCACATCTTATCAGAACTGTAGACTATGAAGCACTTGAGTTGTATATTTGACACTCTTTTTTCCCCCCTTTTTTTTTTCCTTGTCTTTCTCCCTTTCCAAAATAGATGATAGATACTGGGAAGTCGAAAGGAAATGTTCAGATAGGAAGAGGAACAAAGAGAAAGAGGGAAGAAGGGAAGAGAAGGAACAGATATTTTAAAAAACAATAGAAGGAAAAGAATAGAAATAGTTTTGTAAAGGAAGAGGGGAGAAGGACTGCAGGGAAGGGAGACAAATGAGAAAAAAAGAATTATGATCTGTACAGGTACAAATTGATGATTGTGATCATTATATATGTCAAAAGATTATCAATAAAATTAATTTTAAATGGACAAAAATGCTTTTATCTTTAAAAAGGAAAAACACCACAATACAGTCACATTGTGAAAGACACTAAGCTTCAAAATATGATAAAGAGATTAAAAACCTTCAGAGAAAAAAATGTGTATATATATAATATTACATAAATATCATTAAATCAAATAGGAACTAGGCTAAAGTGTAGCATAATTTTAAGCATTGGAAAAGACAATCCATTTGACCTTGATCATGAAATCATTCATCACTGATTGGCTGAGAAGTCAAAACATGTGACCTTTGGAGGGAAGAAAGGACAGAATTTTAATATATTACATTACCCTGTAGTAGAAAATCACAGTAATCTTAACATTGTACTTTGGTTTTTAAGTTTTACTATGAACCAATAAATAAATGCAGATGACTTCACTATAGTTACATAACAGCATTAAAATACTTGACAAAGAGTAAAATAATACTTGACAGAGTAAAATAAGAAACAACAATGTACGAGGGAAATGGACTATACAGACATAAAAGGGATAGAAGGAAATGGTTCTTCTTTCTTATCATCCACAAAGGGAAATCAGGAGACTGATTACAGATGATAGAACAGGAAATAGGGATGTTAGCAAAACTAAAAAAATCAGATTATCAAACACTGGAACAAGAACTGAGTGGGAATACAGAAATAAAAAATTCCTATTTCATGAAAGATAGTAAACAGGTCATTTTCTGAATAAAAGTTTTAAGCATATCACCTAAAGTTTTTATTAAGAAAAATATTGGGTGAAGGGGGAAAAATAATGAGATTATAACAAAAAAGAAAAGAAACAAATTGTATGTACATAGGGGGGTGGTAGGATGGGTAGGGCTATGGGAAAAAATGAGAATTAAGTTGTGTCTTATACTGGTACAAATCCCCACTGTGGAGTGCAATCATGATGTGTATATGTAATGTACCAATAAAGATTTCAATTTTAAAAAAAAAGAAAAATCTCAAAATTAAAAGGTTTCCTCCAGCATGTGGGATTGAGAGCAAACAAATTTTCCTCTAGTATTGGACTAAAGGTGGAAAAAAAGGGTGGGAGACTGTTGCTTTGTATTACTAGCTTTTCTTCAGCACTCAATTTTTGATGATGTGCATATTTTACTCTAAATTATTTCTATATCCAAATCAAAGTTCAACTTCTCCTGAAACAATTATCAGTTAAGCTTCATCATTCTGATCATTCCACTACTATGTAGTTCTTTAATATTTTTATATTTCAAGCTACTATGACATCCTAAACTTGTCCATCTCACCTCATTAAGTTTCCTAAAAAATAAACTCTGTTATTTTAAGTTCCTTGAGATCAGGGATCAGAACTTTTATTTGTATGTGTTTCTTGTTTTGTTTTGTTATTTTTGTGATATCTGAGATTGAACTCAAGAACTTATGCTTACAAGGTAGGCACGGTGCCACTGAGCTAAATCCCCAGCGCTTATTTTTTAATAAAATTACCAGTATTTTCTACAGAATACAATATGTATTTAGCTTGACTTATGCATTAAATGGTCAACAAAGGAGACGGGGAGAGGGAGGGAAGGAGTAAATGAATCCCTTATCTAATCCTTGATTTTCTTGTGCTTGCTTCAGGGGCACATAGTTTATAATATAAAATTTTCTCTTCATCCCATATGACACTGTTTTACTCCTTTGGTTTTGAACAATGTTTCTTGGATGGTTTTTTAAAGAGTTCTGAAATACTATCCAATCTTTTCACTCTGCATAAAATAGGGAGTCTGCACCTGCTGTATCTCATAGTGTGTGATCTCAAGAGGATGAAAAGGGAAGACAGAAGTTACGGAATGTTGTCACTTTCCTTACCTCAAGTTTTATTAGTGACTTGTTCCCAGACAAGGCTTATACTTGCTTCTTTTCTCTCTAAACTACTTGCATACAAATTGGGATAAAAATCAAAGGAATTTTATATCAAGTTTAGTTTTGGTTTTGGTTTTGGTTTTCACCGGGCTTTTCCCTTTTTGTGATCACCAGTGCACTGACTCTATCACAATCTCATCATTGTCTGTACATCACAAACTCTAACAACTTTATGATAATAACACAAATCTGCAGGGTACTAGAGAGCAGAATAGCCTTCAACAATAATGTTCTCCTAGGGACACATAATCCAGAAAGCTCTTTAAGAGAAAGCAAAGTTATTGATAATTATCTCGCATTTAGGTAACTTAGAAACACAGAAACAGATACCAAAATGTTTCTATTCCTGTGTAATGAGTTTCATGTTTTATGGCCTCAAAAAGTCAAAAAATCTGAGCAATAAAATGTTAGAAAATCAACAGAGTGTGGTGGCTTCCATTCTTTGAGACCTTATAATCTGTATGGTAGAGTCCAGCTGAATCCAATAGAGTACACAGCAGAACAGCTGTCAAGTTTATCAAAGAATCTCCCAAACATCCAAAACTATATTATGCCTACAAGTTGTGCTGTGAAGAGATGTGAAAGAGAATAGGAGTGGCCCTTAGAGAATAACTACTAATCCTGAGACACAAAAGACTGATTCCTTTGCCTCACGGGTAACAACTGTAGTGCCATTCACTCTCCAACTCTTTCCTAGGACTATACAAAATTAGTCTTTAGCTAAGCACCATCCAATAGAAAAACTAACACAAGCCACATATAAAATTTTAAGTGTCTTTGATAGCCGCTTTTTAAAATTATTAATACAAAAATTTAAGTAAATAATCTTTAAAATTATTTTTAAAGATATAAATGCTTATAAACCTACATTTTTAAATCAAATACTATACCCAAGACATATCATTTCCACGTGCAATCAACAAAGAATTACCAATGAAATGTTTTATACTTTCTCAAGTAGTTTCTTAAATCCATTGTGTATTTTACCCTGAAACATTCAAATCTCCTCTTGGAGACTTATAACACAATTTAGCACTTTAAAAAGCTCAAACTGAGAAATCTTCTGGTAAAGAACCTATGCTCAAAAACTTTAATCAAGGGTTTTATGAATTTATTTAACTGCTTTTTCTCAAGAGTTCTTAATATTTCTAAAAACATTTATTTTCCAAGAAGCACAGTTTGTAACTGTACTGAAACAATCTCAAAGAGAGTTGGAGTGATCAGACTAACTTATATTAAAAGACAGCAGAACAAAGAGAAATATTGATCTACAATGAGCAAACATTCAAGCACTATTTCTTTTTTTTAATATTTTATTGGTACATTTCATACATATATTACTATCACATTCAACATTGAGAATTTGTACCTGTACATGACACATCTTGATTCTCATTTTCTCCCATCCCCCAGTCCTCTCTACACGCGCACCCATCCTTCTATGTATATAAGCTTTTCAAGCACTATTTCTTTAGTGTAGCATCATAAATGGCAATTTCACCTCTGTTAATAACTAGCTGAGTGACCTTAGCACATCATTTTTTCTTCCTAAACTTAAGTCTCCTACATTGTAGAATAGAAATGATAATTATAATGATAGCTATTTCACAATTTATAGAGGATTAATATATATATCCACCACTACAATCAACACTTTATGTGCATCATGTAATTGACACATGAATACTGATCATTGAAATTATCATAATTTATATTACAGAGGTATTTGAGGTATAAACTCTTAATCTCCTATATAGTAATTTAAAGTACATCTTCCTAAAACTGACCTCCTTTTGATACTGTTTGACTCAGAAATTGCCTAAGGGTACCTAACACCTACATCCTTCCATTAAAGGACTTACAGTGTGTTTCCAAGTTGATTTCTCCCTTTGTTCAGAGCCATACTACACAATATCAGACTTTTCCTCAACACTAGTTGACTAATTTTTTAAAAAAGAAGAAGAAAACAAACTGAGACTAAAAAGCAGCCAGAAAGATTAAAAAAAAAAAAAAAGAAAAGAAAAGAAAACTAGCACTGTGAGGTACTCTCTTAGTCAAGAAGACAGTATTTTAGATAAAAGAAAACAAGCAACTTTTCAAAAGTGCTGAGAATTCAGCTTAGATGATGCTAGTGAGACTAGTGAAAGGAGATTATTAATTGCATTTATACATGGTAAGTGTATAAGATGATAGGAAAATGGCAAAGTGAACCCATCTCATAAATGATTAGAACAATGATGGTGACTACAGTGTGGAAGAAGCTAAGTTGGAACTTAGTGAAGTTCCAACCAGAGTGCTGAGTATCAAACATTCCCAAGAATGATTGACTTGGGAATGACTGAAACATGGTTTACCTATGTGCCAATATTGAAAAATGATTGAGAAGCATTCAGAATTTGGCAGTAGCATTTTACATCATAATAAAAATTGCAACATAGCAGTTATACTTAAAGTTTGAAGATGAAAAAGCTCCCCAAGGAAATAAGAGATCAGACAGGTGGTACCAAGGCTAATGCAAAAAAAAAAAAAATCACAGGAAGTAAGAGAAGAAAGTCGATGAGAAAAGTCAAGAAAACTGTGAAGAAATAATAATGTGATGGTAATTTTAAAAAAGAAACAAAGCTTCTGTATATAGGGGGTGGAGGTTTGTGGGGTGAATAGGGGAATGGGAAATAATGAGAATTAAGTCTTATCAAACACTGGTACAAATTCTCAATGTTGAGTTCAATCATGATGTATATAAATAAGATACCAATAAAGATTCGAATTTTTTTAAAATAGGACAATGTACTGTAAAATTGTGTGAAAATAATTGGATTAAATGAAAAACAGGCTAAACAATAGACTTGACAATGTAAAACAGTGTTAAGAATTTAAGAGAGTAGGGCTGAGGAGTTAGCTCAGTGGTTCTGGCACCTGTCTTGGAAGTGGAAGGACCCGGGTTTGATTCCCCGGCAACCACATACAATACTGGGCGTGGAGATTCACACCCAGCAGCAACCAGTACCACATACCACAGTGCCAGGCGTGGTGGCTCATGCCTGTAATCCCAGCACTCGGGAGGCAGAGGCAGGAGGATTGCTGTGATATGAGTTTGAGGCTGAGCTCGGAGCCAGCCTAAACTACAAAGCAAGACCCTGTCTCAAAAAAAAAAAAAAAAAAAAAAAAAAAATTTAAGACAGTAAACTAAAAAGAAATGAAATTTTTCTGAATATCTGCCAGTCCTCTGATAAGTGCAACTACTATGTGTGAGAAAAGAACCTGTAATAGGAAGAGGAGTGAACATGCTAGAGAAAGAAAATATAATTGTAAAGTAAGTCTTTCAAGAGAAGGAAAAAGATTAGCTAAGATCCAAATAATCATCGGAAAGATTAGTTCCAAAGAGTAAAAAGGAATACCTCTCTTCCTTCAAAACTGGAGAAAAGAGATGAATAGAATAAGCATCAAAGATAGAAATTCTTAAGATTTTGATTCTTAAATGAAGATGTAAATGAGTCCTAGCATTGTATGTTA
This sequence comes from Petromus typicus, assembly GCA_004026965.1. Taxonomy (NCBI): domain Eukaryota; kingdom Metazoa; phylum Chordata; class Mammalia; order Rodentia; family Petromuridae; genus Petromus; species Petromus typicus. Next base: position 18,831 of record PVIR01018793.1, on the reverse strand, counting down.
TATATTGTGAAATAGAAAATGCTCAATGTAAAATAAGGTGAAAGGGGACAATGTTGAGATTGTAACAAAAAAGTAAGGAAACAAATTTTATGTATATGGGTGGGTGGTAGGGTGGGTGGGGCTATGGGAAAAAATGAGAATTAAGTTGTGTCTTATACTGGT
>PVIR01018793.1:0-18569 GCA_004026965.1 Petromus typicus | reverse complement strand
AAAAAAAAAGATTTTGATTCTTAAAAAGAAAGCCCTGAGAAATTTCTGACAGCTTAATATCTTAATATTTTCCATTTGCTAGAATGTTCAGTATACACAATAATGTTCACACCTATCTTGTGTGAACATAAACTTTAAATCACTGTCAGTATTATACCTACTGTTACCTTTGCACACATTTACGAAAAGAGCATAGTGTTACCATCCCTCTAGCTGTGAAAGGCAAAGCATCAGCTAATGTATGAATTACACTTTGACTTCAACTCTATACTAGCTCAGATTTCAGGCCACATTTTAATTTCTGGGACTCATCACTTTCAAATCAATCTGTTAACATACATCAACTTTTCACTCTTACCTTTAAATTACACATCAAAGTAAAAAGTATATAGCTTACAGAATTTCTCATACTTTCAAATTTGGCATCATAATTATTTCTCAAATCAGCCTGTCTGTATATCATCTGTCCAGAATATCAAGTAACTGAAATTGAAATGATTGCAAAAATAAACAAAGCTTATGTATTTATGGGTGGGGGTTAAAAAGAGGGCAAGGGAATGGGAAAAAAAGAGAATCAAGATACGTCATGTATATATACAAATTCTCTATGTTGAATGTGATCAGAATGTATGAATAAAATCAATTTTAAATGAAGAAATGATTACACAAACTTTATTTCTCTACCCACCTCATAATGGGCAACACTGAAAAGTTTGCTGAGAATATCAAATGAATTATAAGCCAATTATATGAATTAAAAGCCTGCTTCAAATTTTTCAAGTGAATGCTAAGGGATACTATGTTGAGTATTTCTCATAAATTAGCAATTTACATGCAGTGTAGCTACTTAGCTCATCATTCTTCAATGGAAGTGTCTCCATAAATATTCTTTCAACTACAGGACATTATAAATGCACATTAAATGTTTTAGAACAAGAAATTATCATTTTACTTCAAATGAAGAATGAATTGCATTCCTGAATAACACTATACTTAGTTGTATACTTACACAATACTTACTGTGGATCTGTGACTTAATCCTTATCTGAAAACACTGTTAAAATTTAATAATAATTAAATGCACACAACAGGAAGATAGAAATAGACAGAAATAATTAAAGCAGCTGTTTTCTTTGAAGCCATACATAGACTATGAGCAATTGTTAGTAAATACCAAACATTTTTTCTAAATCTTAACTTAGATAATATTATTGAGCAAAGTAGATGGAGCTAACCTTTTACTTAAGGACAGAAAATTTAACTGTCTTCTTCTTTATAATAAATATTTAATACAGCTCAGTTTTATAAGCTTTTTCCAATACAGGTGACCCAAAATTGACTCCAGTAATTTTTTTTAATCTCTAATTCTCTAAGACTACCTTGTCCTAAAACACTTCCTTGTACAAAAAAATAGGCACTTCATCATCAGGGAAGTAACATTTCAAAGTTCAATATTGGAAATTCTATAACAGAATGTGTTGTTTAAGCAAGTACTTAAGTATACCAATAGGAAGATTAATTACACTTTCCGGAATCCATTTTCCAAGAACAATATCTTCTCTGACTACAATAGATGATGACAAGTCTTGATTCCTAATTCCTGCTTGGGAAATAAAAACTCTCTAAATATGAAGTCTTGCAAATTCTATAGATGGGGAACTATGGAAATACAGAAAGAAATTAATAGAAAATATTCTCTGAGAACAGGTGTGCAGTTGGATAGGAAAAATAACTTTCAGTGTTGTATTACACAGCAGGATAACTATGCCTAACAACATAATTAATCAAATATTTCAAAGTAACTAACATAATTTTGAATGTCCTAAACACAAATATATCTGTGGTAACATATGCCAATGTAACATATTCCAATTACACTGACCTGATCATTACATATTGTGCACATACTATACTGAAAGTGATTAAGTATGTATAATTACTGCATCTATTTAAAGTGTTTTTGAAAAGAAAATATATCCTGAATATACATATAAGTGTGTATATTATACATCTAAGGAGTATGTACTTTAACACAAGGGTTTGTCACACCAGTGAGAAAGACAGCCCCATAGTTTCTATCCACCTCACCAACACTATCAGAAATAAGCATGAGCCATGCAAAATGAGGCAAGCTGTCAGCTGCTGCAGACCTAAGCCTTACAAGCATGCAGTTGGGAGGCTCTATATTAGTAGACTAGATAGCATAGCACTTATTTTAGCATAAAATACCCTAGCTTCACATTTTTGAAGAAGAGCTATAGATAGAGGGCCCTTGATGGATTCAAAAGCTCCTCACTGATCTTCATACCTCTCCAAATGGCTCATGTTGGCTTCTTAGAGGCCCACATCAAAAATAGATGGAAAGTATTCTAGCAGTGGCAGGCTTCCAATAAATTTTCAAGTTCTCTTCCATCTAGCATATGTGAATATGAAGTCTATGCTACCTGTTTCAGTTGCTGGCTCTAATAGACATATTTGCAAAGACCGTTGACATGAGACTCCACATTCTAGTTCCAAAATTTCAACACCAAAGTAAATAGGGGAGAGGGGAAGATGATTAGTGCTATGCTCCACCCAGGTAGGCAGCTCAGCTTGTCTGGGCAGTGTATAGAAAAGCTGAACTTTAATTTTACTCTGTACACTCTTGAAATTTCAAGTTAATTATCCCCTCTTATGTTGAGGAACCCATATTTTTACATTTATTTTACTAAGAGTCTAAAAATGTGTCATTACTAAGATAAATATGTTGATATTTTCATAAGGAAACTATTTTATACCTATACCATTTCCAAATGTTCGAAGGGTAAAGAATCCAACCTTTAAGAATTAAAGCAAGTCTCTTTGTTTACTGCCTGTCTTCCCACTGAAATATCAGTCAAATCAATAACAGCACACAATGTCTGTCTAATGCACTCTGGTAAGCACAGTGTATTCAACACATCCTGGCTCACAATAGCATTTTAATAACTATTTGAAAGAGAGAGAGAGCCAGGGAACACAAGTCTCTAAACTAACCATAGACCATTTGTTTCTATCAATTATATACTAATTCATTTGTTCTTATATGAGAGAGATTCATCTTTCTTCCATTCAGTAAAGGAAAATGGAAATACACTTTTCTATTGCTCCTTTATATATACTTCCCTAGACATTTGAACATGAGATTATAATGTCATTTACCAATAAGACTTTTTTCTCATATCTATGCCTCCTTACAGACTCAGAGTATTTAGGGTGCATCTTGTTTATTTTTATATTCCCAAAGTCCAAAATAGTCTCAGTCTTTAACCAAAATAGATAAATAGTACACACTCAGTAAATGTTTATAAGGCCGGGGATGTAACTCAGCAGTGCAGTACAAGGCTTTGAGTTTGATTTCCATTATAAGTAATACATACATACATACATATGTGTATGTATGTTTATAAATTGAAAAGGAAAAGACATGGGGAAAATGTTTCCTTTTGTAATCCTCTTATGTACCTCCTATCAGAACTCAGTGATACAAAAATTAATCATTTCTTATCCACAAGCCTTTTTGCTCATAGTAAGCCCATATTTTATTTGGGTTTAGAATGAATACTGAACAAGGCAATATCCCACTAATCGTATCCTACTTTTATTTTCATCGCAGCATTAATAAAAACAAGAAAATGCATTTTTGAACTGTGATTCAAATTTATAGTTCTACTTGAAAACTTTTAATAGCTGAAGGTAAAAATCTGCATCTTGAATAACTGAGAACCCTACACTTTGTTCTATTAACTCATACTTAATGTAAACTTCAACCGAGCATCCTCTACACTTTTTAACATGATTGACAAACATTTACAACTATTAGTTATCTTTTTCTTATAACATCAAAACAAAACAGTACCACTGTTTATTATTTGTCTCTAGAATTTATTCTTTTTTTTTTTTTTTAGGTTTTTGGAGACAGGGTCTCGCTTTTGTGGTTTAGGCTGGCCCTGAGCTCAGCCTCAAACTCACATCACAATCCTCCTGCCTCTGCCTCCCGAGTGCTGGGATCACAGGCGTGAGCCACCTCGCCCGGCACTGTGGTATGTGGTACTGGTTGCTGCTGGGTGTGGGTCTCCACACCCAGTATTGTTATGTGGTTACCGGGGAATCGAACCCGGGCCCTTGCGCTTGCAAGACAGGCGCTGGAACCACTGAGCTAACTCCCCGGCCCTCTAGAATTTATTCTTAAAGACAACTCATCTTGCTTATAAACACCTAAATGTAATTATCTCAGAGACCACAACAGACCATGAGTCACTGTGTATTTTTTTTTTCCACATTAAGAAGTATTGAGCTAGGGGTTTAGTTCAGTGGTTTCGGGGCCTGTCTTGTAAGCGCATGGGCCCGGGTATGATCCCCGGTAACAACATACAACAGTGCGGGGCACAGCGACTCACACCCACCAGCAATCAAAACCACATACCACAGTGCCAGGTGTTATCCCAGCACTTAGGAGGCAGAGGCAGGAGGATTGCTTTGAGTTTGAGGCTGAGCCAGGGCTAGCCTGAACTACAAAGTGAGACCCTGTCTCATCTTTGGAAGTACAAAACAGAGATTAGCATCTATTCTTAAATATTTATAAATACATAACATAGTATGTTAGAATAATTCTGTTATTTGCAATTTATCTGCCCAATTCTGTGGGCAGCAATACCTATATACTGCATATTATCACACCACTTTTGCAAAATTTGTTACTCAAATAAGCCAAATAAAGTCTATCTATCCTAAGGGATTCCAAAGAAGCAGAGGATGTGTTTGTTTATTTTGAATGTTTTTTGATTTTCTAAAATTTACCATTAAACTATTGCATTTCAAAGATAATAGTTCAGCAAGTAACAATATTAAAAGATAAATTCCATGGCTACATACCAATATCAAAAATATAATTGATTTGAGTCCAGAAACATACCTATGACATATATGGAACTTTGGAACTTGACAAAAGTAGAATGCCAAACTGGTTTTCAATGTAGTTGTACCAATTTACATTTCTATATGAAATGCATAAAAGGTCCTACTACTCCAAAATCTAACACACAGCACTTTTAATTTTTCAATTTTTAAAAAGTGAATGACATAAAATATGACCTCATTTGCACAGCCATCTCACAAATCTCAAATACCTCTATATTTTTTAGTAGTGTTTTCTTTTGAGTAAAATTTTTTTCATGCTCATTTTTTCTTTGGCTAGTTTTAGACAGTCCTCTATATGTCTTTGTTATTAACCCCTTGTGATTATACCAATATCTTCTCGAAGTATGTTTTTTCATTTTCTTTTAAACAAAGAGCAAAATAAAAGATCAGAAGAATGAACTACATCTTTTAAAAAAATAAAAAGGAATAAGTCCAAGAGATGGAGGGAAGAAATGGGAGGCAAGGGAAAGGGAATGAAAAAACAAAGATTTCAGATTTGTTAAGTATATGGACATGCCTTCCCACTAGGAATGCAATTATTATGTGCTATAAACATGTACTAATAAAACTTTTAAAAATAATTTATGACCAAAACTTTTTAATTTTTATATTGCAAAATGTATGTCATTGTTAAAATATGTTATTTCATGTTTAATCAGTCTTGTTCTAGTCTCAAAGCCTAAACGTCATTTACTCTTCCTTTTATAGAGTTTTCAAATTTTGTTTTTTTACATTTAGATTCTAAATCCGCCTACATTTGACATTTTGTATATGAGTAGTCAAGTGAAAGATAAATTGAAAAATGGAAAAACCAAAGAATATGGCAACTGAGAGAATGAGAAGCTGTACAAATTATATTACTTCAAGAAGTTGAAGGGAAAAGTTAAGAGATCTGTGCCTGACTAGGAGGAATATCTAGTAAATATCCCACAGTTTCAATTGAAAGTTCTGAAGTGGTATTCCTAGGGGCAAAGGCTAGCTAGAAAAATTCTGTAATTTTTTTACAATGCCCAATATCCAGTCAAAAATTACCTAACATATCATGAATGACTACATACTTGAAAAACCAATAGGAAAAGCAAGCATTAGAAACAAACCAACAGGAGAACTATATATTGGACAGATAAAATATGGAAATTAACTGAAATGTTCAAAAATGTTGAGAAATTTTAGCAAAAAATTTGAGTTAGTAAAAATTTATCAAATGAACTTATTGAGCAAAAAACACAATGACCAAAATATAAAATGCAATAGTTGGATTCAATAACAGAAACACATAACTGAAGGGAAAACTGCTAAATATAGTTTAAATTAATTGAAAATTCCTGGATTAAAGCAAGAAGAGAAAAGCAAATATAAATTATGGAAAATAATAATAATAATACAAAACTTTAAAATTCACACATGTAATAATAGTATTTTTAAAAGAGGAGTAAAATGAGCAAAGAGATATTTCAAGAAAAACTATGCTAACACTTATTTATATGGCATTTTTTCTGAAGACAGTATAAGAGCAAGGCAGCCAAAAATAATGTACAGTCACAATCTTATTGGCTTGTAATGTCACAGTACTGCTTGGGAAAGTAGAGAAGTATAAATTGAAAGTAAAAAAAAAAATCTCATAGAAGAGTAAACTAAAAATGGATGAAGCTTTAAAACTATACATGAACTTTTCTAAAATCCACAGCTGACTTCTAAGTGCACTGGATAATTCCAAAGAACTAAGAACAAAGCAATATTGTAAAGAAGAAGAGGAAGAAGGAGGAGGAGGAGGTAGAGGAGGAGGAGGAGAAGAAGAAAAGAGAAGACAAAGATGGAGATGGAGACGATGACAGAGTAGGAGGAGAAGGAGACAGAGACAAAGAAAAAGAGGAAGAAGAAGAGGAAGAAGAAGAAGAGGAAGAAGTAGAAGAGGAAGAAGGTGGAGGAGGAGGAATGAAGAATTTTCAAGTGGAGTTTAAAGTGTCAAAACTATAAATTAGATGAGCTTACTGAACACATCCTTTGAAAGTCCAAAAGGCCATACTATAGAAGTAAGAAGACTATATCCCCAGTACTAAGAATTCTTTACAAGACTGAAAACAAAATCAAAACAGATTCAGTCTTTTAAAAAGACTGAACAAACCCTAGTGCCTGTTCAGTCGCTTAGCTACCTGCTGAAGTAAATGCAATACTCTCGGAAGAAGATAACACAATCAAGAATCTTCACAGTCTATACTGTCAAGTAAATAATTAAATATTATTGCTCATATAAAGAACAGGGAACAGGAGACCTATAGTCAAGGGAAAAGATAGTCAATAAAAACAAAATCCAGATACTTGGATATAGTATTTGGCAAACAAGGATTTTAAAGAAGATATTACAAATATGTTCAGAGATTTTAAATAATCTAATCATGATGAATGGATAGAGTTGAATTTTAACAAAGTATAAATTTTTTATTAAAAAATGAAAATCCAAGAATAAGTATAGTAATTTAAGTAAAACGTTTACTAGTTTGTCACAAATTTGAAGATAAACTGAGCTGGTTTTTAATGTTAATAATTCAAATTAAATGTTTGTAAATTCCATTTAAAGTACCACAAGAGATGGAATTCCTGAGGCCAAGTTTAACCAAATATATATATATATATATATATATATATATATATATATATATATGTATATATAACCAACTATATATATATACGTATATGTATATATATATGTATGTATATATGTATGTATATATATATGTATGTATGTATATATATATATATAGGCAAGATTTGTATTCAATATACATGGGGAGGTATGCGATAGTTTTTTTAATCAGAATACTCATTACTGTTAAAATGTGAGTACAGCACAAATTGATCTATAGATTCAGTCTAATCCAAATCAAATCCCAGAAAGTTTTGCAAAAACTGACAAATTGATTATAAATTTTCCATGGAAATGAAAAGTACCTAGAACAGGTACACTGAAATAATTTTTATTTCAATACTTAGTATAAAGTGTGTCGTTTAAGGCTATGTGATATTATCATAGATAAATGAGCAAGGTAGAAACATTATAGGCAGTTGGTTAGGGTTAGGGTTAGATCCCTGAGAAAGTCAGGTCAAAGGTAAAACACACCACAAAGGCAACCAGAGACATTGGCTGAAAACCAGGCCTCAAGAGGAAGAGAAGATGGCCATGGCCAAGGATTTGGTTCGGTGGCACCCAGCCTGCCTTGCAAGCAAGCATAAGGTCATGAGTTCAATCCCTGGTATTGCAAAAAGAAACAGAAAAAAACATAAGAGAGCCAGACTTAAGTGCTTCCTCAAAGGACAAACACTGGGCCTAATGAAGTCTAGGCAGATACCAACCACCCTTGTGGGTAACTAGAAGCTCTGTACAGATTTCTTAGGAAAACTTTTGTTCTTTCCATCCACACTTATTACATGACTTGTTTGTCTATTGGACCACCATTACTTAAATGACTATACTTGTAAACTTTTTGGATATTTGTGGATGGGATCCACACTGCACTCATGCCATGTGAGTTTCAACCTATAAAACTCCTCTGTAAAATGAGGTCCCCATGCTATCCATCAGAACCCCTGCTGCCCCCCAGAAGCTTTCCTATCAATGAATAAATGTCTTCCCACTCTCAACCTCCACTGTTCCTAGTACTCATTCTGCAATTTCTAGAGAACAAGAATTTGGTACATCATGCGGTTAACAGGGTGGGAGATACAATATTTTATATTTCATCTTCAGTATTTCCTATAATATTAGTAGTATAGGGATATATATGTCACTATAACGATTGAATAAACATTAATAATGACATAAAATGTACATATATATATAATAGAATTCCAAATTTTACCCAGACATATATACTCAATTAATTTTCAATAAAGATGCAAGAGTAATTCAAAGGAGAATAAAGGTATTTTTTCAATAAATGGTACTAGAATAATTAAACTCCCATATGTATTCATAAGTTACTACATCACCTGAATTTCCAAATAGAAACAAACAAATGTGGATCATGACCCTTAACACACAATTCATAAAAATTTCCAGGTGGATTTTAATGGTGAAAAAAAAAGCCTCAAATGGGGCCAGAGATTTAGCTCAGTGGTTCCAGCACCTGCCTTGTAAGCAAAAGGTCCTGGATTCATTCCCTGGTAATCACATACAACAAAGCTGGGCATGGTGACTCATGCCCACCAGCAATCAGTACCCCATACTACAGTGCCAGACATGGTAGCTCACACCTGTAATCCCAGAACTCAGGAGGCAGAGGCAGAAGGATTGCTGTGAGTTCCCGGCTCACCTGGGCTGCATAGTGAACTACAAAGCAAGACCCTAACTAAAAAAAAAAAAAAAAAAAAAAAAGGAGTTTCCTAAATTATTCCCAATTATTTTCTTGAAAATAAGTCAACAAATATATAAATAAAACTATCCTCTACTTCCAGTGCATTTTAACTTTTCCAAATGCTTTAAATTTGTTAGTTGAGCTTCATTAGTCTTTCACATTATGCCACTGGTTAAGATCCTTTAAAACAAGGGGAGGAACTAGTTAAAATATGTTTGCAGTTTCACATGTATGTTAGATCAGAGCCTATCCTCCAGAAAATTCCACCACTGAGCTGAAATTCCTTCCTACCTTTCAGAACAGTGCACTCACTGTCACTGTTTCTGCTCTCCACAGGATAATTAGTGGCTGTTCCTCTCAGAATCATGTGCCATTTCACTGCTTTCCTCCTACACTAAATTGGCAGTTTGTCAAAAGTATTAAAGTGGAATGAACTTGCTGATCTTTAATAAAATATATCTATTATATATGCAATATATGACACACATATATATTCCATACATGGATACAGTGAAGAGTTTACTGAGTCCAGACTTCTCTGAGACTATCTATTTTTATTGAGCTAAAAAGGCTAATTTATTTTAAAAGCTAAAACGGCTGATTTATTTAAAAAAAAAAAAAAAGCAGATACCATCTCATAACAAACTGTTCCCATCTGAGAATGACAAATTCTTACATATTTATTATCAGACAGTATATGGAAACTATGTTGTCAATCACATTTTCAGAGAGAAACATTATCAGAACAGGACTCATTCTTTACCAAAGACTCAGCAGTAAAACCATAATTTTAAGAGATAATTTTTCATAAAAGCCAAAGTAAAAATATTGTAAAGTTTTAAAACATAAGGTGATAAAGTGATTATTTAAATTTTATTTATTCAGCAAACATTAACCAAGTGTCTCTTATGTGTCAGATAGTGTAAATCAAAAAGACCTGGTACCTGCTACCCTCGAAGCATTAAGAGTCTGGATTCACTAAATAGGTATATTAATCTTTGCTCTATGGTGTTTTTAGCCCTATGAAAGAGATGTTGAGTGTATATGAACAGAGAAAAGGAGTATCCAGGGGTTTGAAAGCACTTCCTGGAAAAGACATCCTGAGCTAAGCTTTCCTATGAAAGGAAAGGTTGCCACCTTTGAATGAGAAGAGCAATCCAGCTGAAGAGAACAGCTGTCAACTGAGGAATAGAAGCATAAAGCAACTTAGACAACTCAAGATCCTGCAAGTCGTTCTTTTCTGGAAAAAAGTTTGATAAAAGACCAGAATCAGGAAATAAGATGAAATAGAATGGCAGAAAATAAATCATGAAATGCTTTAGGAGCTACATTTTTTTTTTTTAGGTTTTTTTGAGACAGGGTCTCACTTTGTAGTTCAGGCTGGCCCTGAGCTCAGCCTCAAACTCACATCATAGCGATCCTCCTGCCTCTGCCTCCCAAGTGCTGGGATTACAGGTGTGAGCCACCACACCCAGCACTGTGGGATGTGGTACTGGTTGCTGCTGGGCATGAGTCTCCACGCCCAGTATGGTATGTGGTTACCAGGGAATCGAACCTGGGCCCTCGCACTTGCAAGACAGGCGCCGGAACCACTGAGCTAACTCCCCGGCCAGAGGCCAGAGATTTGGCTCAGTGGTATTGTGCCTACCTTGCAAGCGCAAGGGCCTGAGTTTGATATCCCATACCAACAAAAAAGTAAAATAAAATAAAGAGATGTAAGAAAGGAAGGAGAGGAGGGGATGAAAAAAGAGTTAAGACCTCTATGTACAGGTACCAACACCCCACAAGGAATATAATCATTATACAACATAAACACATACTAAAAAAAATAAAACTAAAAACAAAAAAAAAAATTAAGACTTTGAATCCCCCCTAATCCTCCGATAGTCACTAAAGAGAATTTTAAACAGGAAAGGAAAATGATTTTTCAATAATAAAACGATTTGACTTTGGGGCAAGATTAATGCCATCATTTTGAATTCAAGATACAATGTTAAGGATCAACAGATTCTGAGAAACACAAAGAAATAAAATGTATTGAATTTGAAATTAACCAAAGGGAGGTAGAATGGGAAGGAAAATCTTAACTGACTTGGTGTCTAAGATGACAAGAGACAACTAAGGAAAGAGTCAGGGACAGTTAGGAGGAGAGAGGAATGACAAATTCATTTCAAATTATCTTGTGAATTATACTTTAAAATATAAAGAATATAGCAAGGGTAAGAGAAATGTTATGGAGCCTCCTGAGGAAATTAAATGTAGAACTACCATACGATTCACGTTCATTGCAGTAAAATGCACAACAGCCAAGATATGCAAACAGCCAAAGTGTACCAAGAGATGGATGGAAGAAGACACTGCAGTATACAAATATACAGTGGAATATTATTCTTGAAAAAAAAAAAAAAAAGATCCTGCCATTTGCTATGACAAACCTGGAAGACGTTATGTTCTGTGAAATAATAAGCTGAAAAATATTGCATGGTGTCACTTATACATAATCCTAAAATAGGAAAAGAAAGAATTCAAACATACAAAAATACAGAGGTAGAAAATAAAACAGTGATTATTGTGGGCTAAGAAGATGAGAAGAAATGAAAGATGTAGGGCAAACAATACAAAGCAGTAGCTATAAACCAAGTAGAGTGTGCATACTTATACTTTCAACAATAAGGGAGGCTGAAGCAGGAGAATCACAAGTTTGAATTCTACTTAGACAACTTAGTGAGCCTCAACATAAAAACAAAAATTAAGGGCTGAGGACTTAGTTCAAACAGTACTATGCGTACCTTAGAAATACAAGGGCTCGAGTTCAATCCCTGGTACCACCGGAAAAAAAATTTGGTCTGGGGATGTACCTCAATGGCAAAGCACCCTATATTCTAACCCCATTGCCACAAAAAATAAAAGTTAAAAAGTAGCAGATATGTAAGGTGAATAAGTCTAGAAGTTTAATGTATATAATATGAAATTTGTAATTAATAATACTGTATTCAGAAATTCTGTAGAATTTAAGCTACTCTTGTCACCAAAAAAAAGTCACCATGTGAGATGATTGATGTCAATGTTTTACTGTGGTAACCATTTTCCTGCATATATGGATCCTATAAGATCATGTCATGTACTTAAATGTTAAAATTAAAATGTCAAGTATATAAAAAATAATCATCCATATTATATATTTGACCTCACATTTATTGTGGTCTGTATGTTTACTGTAATTATTTTTAAAAGATTTTCTCACAAATGTGTAAATATCATATCTTTTCTCTAGTATGAGAAAATGAAGTTGTAAATGAGTTGTAGTATGTATAGTTGATACTGTGAAATAGATAATATTTAAAAGGGAAGAGAGTGTAGGGGTAAATAATGAGGGGGAAATGAATGTGGTAATTATAAAGAAAAAAGGAAACAAAGATTATGTATATAGGTGGTGGGGCTGCAGGGTGGGGGGAAAGGGGAAAAAATGAGAATCAAGTCATGTCATGTTCTGGTACAAACTCTCAATGTTGAATGCGATGAGGATGTGTACTCATAATGTACCAATAAAGATTAAATTTTTAAAAAAAAATATTTTCTAACTTTCTTAAAGTTATGTCAAAAGCAGAGGAATATTGGGCCAGGGATATAGCTCAGTGGTTCTGGTGCCTGTCTTGCAAGCGCAAGGACCCGGGTTCAATCTCTGGTAACCACATAACAATACTGGGCATGGAGACTCACCCCAGCAGCAATCAGTACCACATACCACAGTGCCGGGCATGGTGGCTCACGCCTGTAATCCCAGCATTTGGGAGGCAGAGGCAGGAGGATTGCTGTGATGTGAGTTGGAGGCTGAGCTCAGGGCCAGCCTGAACCACAAAGCGAGACCCTGTCTCAAAAAACCTTAAAAAAAAAAAAAAAAGCAGGGGAATATTTGGACATCTCAAGTCTCTTCTATGAAGCTGAATAGGGAAATTCAACTTTCCTTTCCTTCTCAAAAAGTGACTTGTATGGCTAGGGATTTAGCACCAGTGGTACCACACCTACTTTAGAAGCATAACGGCCAGAGTTTGATCCTAGTGCCATAAAAAAAATAGGTAACTTGCAGCAATTCTAATGTACATAGAATCTTTTCTACTGAGCAGTGCTTAAAACATCCTACAGATAAGACTTACATCCATTTGAAAATTATATTATCATAAATAAAGGTATCAAAATGGGAAATATATGCTTTTATTATGTCATATTAATGAAGAACCAAAATGGTATGCATGGGTTAGCCACAGCATTAAAAAAAAGTTCAGTAAATTTAAACCGCCGGGAAATTGAAGAATAAAAAATGTACTGAGGCAGATCTGAAACTTCTACCTCCCAACTGTTTATGAAAAACATTATAATTTCTGTACAGGCAAATGTGTCTTCAGCTTCATTAGTCTTCTCTGTGTTTGCTGTAGATAATTTATGGCATGGTGGATGCAAAGTCGGCTGCAGGGACTGGGTTAGCAAAGAGAAGAGCCAGGACTGGGACCCGAGCCTCGGAGCTGTCTAATGAGCCCCTGTGCCTCCCACTGCTCCTCTTCACAGCTCTGTGAGAAACTAATAAACTCAAGCCAACACAAACAAAACCGTCACAAATCTAAGTCAGTAACTCACACCCGGAGGATACGCGGTTTGCCCCTGTCCAGGGCTACAATACTCACTTTCTTTGCGAACTTCCCGCAGGGCAGAAGTCAGCTCTTCCTTGAAAACTGTGGCTTCCTGAGCAATCTTTTCTCCCTTGTCTAATAAATTCCAAGTTGCTTCCTCCACAGAAGCTAGAAGAACTCTGGCTCTTTTTGAACGTCCTTTTTTCCTGTTGGAAGGATTCTGGGGACAATTTACAAGTGTGGTAACCTAAAATTGGAAAAATACAGGTAAATCATTAGATAGTTTGTGAGAAGAATACATTCTTGTGCTACTATAATCCAGAAGAAAATTAAGTATTTCACTAAAATATGATTCATTCCTAGTATTTCCAATACATCCCCAGGGGTTAAGTAAGGAAACCCAACACCACATAATCAGCCTTACTGAATTCTCAAAGACATGAACATCTACAGGTGCTTTAGATATTGAACCTCGTCATTCAAGAATGCTTGAAATGTCTAGGTGTGTGTCTGGGTGCATTAATTACAGAAACTTCACGTAGAAACATACAAAAGCTTAATACAGTAGTCAAGGTGGAAAAAGGTAGAAAATCATCTTTCAAAATTAGTAAATTAGAAGATGAACCTTATGTCATTTTGTAGTCAGCAATCTGTATTAACAGGAGGCAAAAATAATTTTAAATAAATTAGTAGAAATTGGTAAATAATTCGTTGGTATCAGTTCATTAAAATTTTTAAGTATTAGTCTAAGACTAAAAATAGATACTATTAATACTAAAAGGGGAAAACATTGAAGCATACTGAATAGAGGAACCAAACCCAAATCCTCCTTGAGATTAACTTTCTTTTCTTTGAAATCTGTCTCCTGTGTACTTCTCTATCCTGTTGAGCCTCTCCAAAGTGCTTCTGAAATTCTCCTAGTTAAGGCCTTTCCCGATCACCTTCATCCCTATTTTCTGTCACTCTATTGCTTCATCTCACTTTGTTTTTCTTAAAAACACTTAGAGGGGCTGATTCATTTATTGACTGATGTTTATTGGATGCTGCCAATACTAAAACTGTAAACTCCATGAAAATACAAAATTCATTTAGTTCTCCAGCAACCAAAATACTGCACACAGTAGGTATTTAATAAATATTATGTATATGACTTGATGAGTGGCATAGTTTAAGAGTTTTTTTAAGTCTACATTTTGAGTTTCCTGAATATGTCAATAATAAACATAAAATGTCTTTGTAAACTTATTTAAAATAAGAGCCAATTCCTTACTACAAAAAGATAAATGAGATGATTGACACGCTAGTTTATTCAATAATTTTACAATTTATACATATATCAAACATCAAAGTAAACACCTTAAATATAAACAATTTTTATTTACAGTTGATCCCTAAATAAAGCTATGGAATGAAAGAAACTAATCTTAACAAAAATATGAACAAACTCATGATAAGACTATGACTTGGAAGTGAAAAATTAAACATATGTATTTGAAAACAAAAACTTTCTACAGCAGTTCATCATGAAAAATATCCATTTCTTCCATTTCCTAATTAGACTTACAATAGCAAATGAAAGCTTGAAAGTTCCCATTATAAAAGGGAGGGGGCAGTACTTATATCCAATGTTTAAATTACAAGACCTGAAAATACTACTAAAATCCAGGTTCCAATGAAAAGTTCATGAGATGATTGGTATGATAGTTAGCTTTATTGAGTCTTTTTTCAATATATACATAGAACAAAACATGATTGTATCCTATAATTATTTGTCAATTAAAATAAATAAATCTTGAGATAGAGATAGGTACAGCTTTTTTTAACTAGCTGGGGCTCCTGATAATCAAGGATCACATCTATAAGAATATATATAAAACCCTTCCTAGTCAGCAGTCCCTAGGGATTTTTTTTGCTGTTTATGGAGAATAAGACATTTATTTACTTGGATATTTGGACCCATTGTATAGCTAGGACCTAAGAACTAAAAAGCTATAGAGGAAACACGTGGATGAAAATAATTTTTGTCTGAACTTATTTTCCCCTTTTCCAATTACCCTCTGTTTTATTCTAATTTGGTTTATTCCTATGTTCACGACACAGAGTGGAATAACTTATGGCAAGATTTTGTTTCCTTGCTTAAAAAATATGAAAGTCACATGATACTATAATATGGTATGAAGGCTAAATAAAGTGTTTTTTTAAAAATGCATTTAGTTCTCCAGCAACCAAAACACTGCATACAGTAGGTATTTAACGCAACATGACACAAATATAGGTTGGCATTTCATGTGTATTTTCTAGTCTGTTCCCTACATAGATATGGAATACTGGTCATGGGAGTCCTTGTCAAAGCTATTCTCTCTGGGCCTAATATTATCTTGTTTCTGAATCCCCTCATGCTAAAGGTAGTTAAGGAAGTTAACAAAGAACATTCTACATATTTTACAAGTCACTACGTAGGGTCATGTGTCTTCATTGTGTATTATAAAAGGATGAAAACAGGCTTGATTTATATACGGGTTTTTACAAATCCCAAAAATTGCACTACTGTCACTCTAATTTATATAGACAGAGTTAAAAGATACTTGCCTAGATAAAGACAAATTATAACACATAGTTTAAAACTTATTTAAAATGAAGAATGAGCATCATTGTCTGAAATGTTCCTTCAGAATGTATTCTGAGTGTCACGATCTATGATGCTTCCCACTGCACATTCCTTCTCTATTGTTCGAGACTTTTATGCACCAAATGTTTTCTACAGAATAGCCTGGGCTTTAAAATTAAAATGAGCATTCCAGTAATGCTTTGTTACTTATAACAAATGCTAAAGAAATAAAAATGTGAGAACATTCTATAAGAACATTATACTTCTATTTTTAAAAATGCAATTGCAACTGCTAAGTTATTCACTTGTACAAGTTATTTGAACATACTTTCTTTCAAAATGCCTCAGTGTAATTATTTAGCATTGACTAAACCAAAGTTAAGTGACAGTTTTTCATGATTCATTTTACTTCAGAAAGTAAATATGGGTGAGCAATCTGTGGTGCAAAAATAAGCTAAACCTTTTTCTTTTCCATCCTAACTCAGCTAAGACTATAGCTCACTCCCATCAGTGACTGTGATTCACAAGAACAGATGATTCTCACCACGGAGCTGGAGTTCATATGTTACTTGAAAAGGTCTCCCAATTTTGAGAGAATACCAGCAGCCTGTAAAATTAGCTCTCAAGTTATTCTGTAAAATAATTCATATTTCTCCTTTTATTTTTCAGACAAATTATACTCTGACCATAAAAGGCCCTTATTATTTTTATAAGGAGCTCAGACTTTAGTTTTTAACCTGCAGCAGAGATGATTCTAATGTAAAATCCAAGTTCATGTTTCACTAACTTCACATTTTGTCACTGATACACAATCCACTCCTTCTCTTTTTTTCAGAAATTAAAGGTCCCTCTCTTATGGAAAATCACCAGGCTTTCAGCTTGAATTTCAATTTGTTCAGTTTCCTTTAGTCTATAAATCTGTGCTGGGCTACAAAGATCCACCTTCCTGAAAAACACAGGAAAGAATTCCTCACTGAAGTGATGCTAATTTAGCAGCTTTAAATAATATGAAAATAAAAAAACAGAAATTTCCAGCTGTTAACCTACAAGTTTAAAATTCCATAAAACCATGTGTATTTTAAATGGCTTTCGATATTTATATATTTAAATTTAGAGTACAAAAAAATGGTTTTGTAATCTACTCTACTTCAGGTGTGTTTCTGTAGACACTCCAAAGATAGTGCAAACTAAATTGATGAGCTTAGTGAACCAAACATTCAACTCTTGTTATATACAGCCAGGCTAACACACAATGGGAACACTGCAGAACATGACATGAGCTTGTGATTTACTTTCATTTGTTGCATCGGTGCAATAATTGCTTTAGCATCTCAAATACTAGCATTGTAGGAAATCTTTAACTCCAACTTGAACAACACAATATGGTTTATATTATATAACCATATTCTTTCCCAAATTAATTTTATTTTTTATTTTAATTCTGTCATTGTGGGCTGGGGATTTAGTTCAGTGGTTCCAGCACCTGTCTTGCAAGCACAAGGGCCCAGGTTTGATCCCTGGTAACCACATACAATACTGGGTGTGGAGACTCATGCCCAGCAGCAATCAGTACCACATACCACAGTGCCGGGCATAGTGGCTCACACCTGTAATCCCAGCCCTCGGGAGGTAGAGGCAGGAGGATTGCTGTGATATGAGTTTGAGGCTGAGCTCAGGGCCAGCCTGAACTACAAAGTGAGACCCTGCCTCAAAAAAAAAAAAAAATTCATATGTGCACCCATGTTTACAGCAGCTCAGTTTGTGATTGCTACATCTTGGAAACAACCCAAGTGTCCATCAACTGGAGACTGGATAAAAAAGCTGTGGTTCCATTCAACGCAATCCCAATTCAAATCCCAACAGCATATTTCACAGATCTAGAGAAAAAAATTCAAACTTTCATCTGGAACCACAAAAGACCTAGAATAGCCAAAGCAATTTTAAGCAACAGGGACATGGTGGGGGGTATCACAACTCCGAACCTGAAACTATACTATAAAGCCACTGTGATAAAAACTGCATGGTACTGGCAAAGTAACAGACCCG